>JAAAKG020147434.1:0-10459 GCA_010014905.2 Druon quercuslanigerum
AATTTGTTCGAATTTGTTTAAAAAACATGTTGAAATTTAAATTGAAAAAATTTGTACATTAAATTATTAATTTTATTCCATTTTCAACTAATTAATTTTAAACAGTTGATATTTCAAGTTTCAGCAGTTGAAAATTCAATTTCCCTAAATATTCTAAATATTTAGGAACTGAAATTTTAATTTTTTTACATTCTTAACATTTGAAATTTCAATTTCCTTAAGTTTTAAACAGTTGAAACATCAATTTTTTTTAAAGTGTCACTAGTTGAAAATTAAATTTTCTTAAATTTTCAGCATTTGACTTGTTTTTTTTTAATTTCCTGCATATTGAATTTTTTACTTTCTTTATTTTTAAAACACTAAATTTTCGACTTTTTAAATTAAAATTTGAAAGTTATTTTAATTTGTTCGAATTTGTTTAAAAAACATGTTGAAATTTAAATTGAAAAAATTTGTACATTAAATTATTAATTTTATTTCATTTCCAACTAATTAATTTTCAACAGTTGAAAATTTAATTTTCTTACATTTTTAGGAACTGAAAATTAAATTTTTATTAAATTTTTTTTTTAATTTTTAACAATTGAATTTTCACCTTTTAAAAATTCTTTTTTCTTTATTTTTTAACAGTTAAGAATTCAATAGTCTTCAAGTTTTAATAGTTGAAAATTCCATTTTTCAATTTTCTTTTTTTTTAATACTTAACAGTTAAAATTATTATTTGAATGTTTAAAAATTTATTTTAATTTTCCTTAATCTTAAAAAATTGGAAACTGAATTTTTAACTGTGTTTTTCTAATTTTGAATTTCTAACAGTTGAAAATTCATTTTCAGTTTTCTTCATTTTTGAACATGTGAAACTTCAATTGTTTTAAATAGAAGAAAACTGAAAACTCAACGGTCAAAAATTTAATTTTCAACTGAAAAAGATTGCTAATTGCAATTTCTAGTTGAGAAAATCGATAAATGAATTTTCAACAGAAAAAAATTCAATTTTCTTCTATTTTCAGATTATGAAATTTCACTTTTCAACTTTCAAATTTTAACAGTTTCAACAATTTTGAACTAAAGAAGATTGATAATTGAATTTTCAACAGATGAAAATTCAATTGTTGGAATTCTTAAAATTTTAAATGTAAGTATATAACTGCTTAAAATTAGATTAAATTTAATTTTTATCTGTTGAAACTTCAAGGAAATTGATAATTTAATTGTGAACATTAGAAAATTAAAGAAAATTTAATTATTAACTGTTTAAAATTTAAGAAAATTGATACTGAAATTTTCAACTGTTGAAAATTGAAGAAAATTAATAATTAAGTTTTCGTAAGATGGGAATTTTATTGCTGAAAATTGAAAAGATTTAAAAAATAATATTCAATTGTTGAAAATTGGAGAAAATTTATTTGTTAACTGTAGAAAATTAAAGAAAATTGATAGTTGAATTATCAACAGTAAAAAATTGTAATGTCGAAAATTGAAGAGAATTGAAGAATGAAAGAAATTACTAATTGAATTGTCAAATGTGGAAATTTGAACAAAATTAAAAATGAAATAAAATTGAACATTTGGTTTTCAACACTTGAGTTTTCTTCCATTCGGAACTCTTGAATTTAACGTGAAATTAAATAAATAAACATTTCAATTGATAAAACAAAAATGTTGAAAAAGTCGATTTTTTGAAAACGGTTCGCTACTGTAAATAATTTTTTCTGGAAAATGAATATTCATCCAGTTAACTCTTCGTAGGGAATTTATAACAAAAAAAAATTTCCAACTGATTATCTTCTTTGAAAATAATTAACATTTTTTAAGTTCTTTTTGGACTCATTTTAAAGGTAATTATGATATTAATAAACATCAAATTATACATCAAGATAATGATTAATAAATTAAAGAAAATCGATATAGTTTAATATTAAAATATTAATTTTATAAATTGAAATTAAATGAAATTTAAAAATTTTATAATTAAATAAGATAAAGAAATGAAATTTAAATAAATTAATGAATATTCTTGATAAAAATAGAAATAAAAATAAATTTATTTAAATTTTTGTAATCCATAGTATTTTTTGCATTCTAAAAGAATCTAAAAACATTTCAAAAAGTTTCAACATTTCAAATGACGATTGTATGCACTCACCACATAATTCAGTCAAATTGATGATAATAACATTTTCGTAAATAGTATAAAAATGTCTTAAAACATAATTTTTTTTAATTTTTCTACTATCTTGCATCAAGTTTGTTTAAAAAATGTCAACTATCTACATTGGGGTTATTCCGATTTTTCGAAAACATTAACATTTGACGTATTTTTGCCATATCATTTAATAAAATTGACATTTTTCCTTCAATTTTGGATTATTAGCTCAAAAGAAAGGCGTCTGGATCATTTTTGCTGGTAGTGTAAATACAAAAAATTGTTATCATCTTTAATCCAATTTTTCAGTATTCGAAAAGAAAGAGAAAAGGATCGAGAGGCGATTTTAGCTGCTCTGATTTGCAGAACTTTCCACGATCACACGATGGTTTTTGTACAGACAAAAGTTCAGGCGCACCGGCTTCATATTTTGCTGGGATTACTAGGAGTTAATGTACGTTGATTAAAATATCAAAAAGTACATTTAAATATTAAAAGTATAATTTCATGGTGGGAAAAAATTAATTTTTTTTAAAATTAAAGCATTTTCTAAAATTTTTAATAAAACAAATAAATTGTCAACAAAATAGTTGAATTTTTAACCAAATAGTGACATTTTTAATTTACGAAAAGGAATTCTCAATAAACAAATGTAGTAGTTTATATTTTAACAAAAAAAGTTCCAATTTTTACTAAAGGTAAAGAAGAAAATAATTTTCTACAAAGTAGTCAAATTTTCAGAGAAAAAGATAAATTTTTCAATAAAATTATGAATTTTTGAACCAAAATACGAATTTTCAACAAATAAAGACTTTAAAGCCAAGAAAGGAACAAAAAGTACATGTACAAAAAGGTATATTTTCAATAAATAGAGTTTTTCAGTCAAGAAAATAAAAAAAATGATCTAAATTGTTAAAATTCCAAGCCATATGGCACATTATTGTTAAAGTAATTCGTTATTCAACCCAAAAGTATGAATTTTCAACAAAAAGGCCAAATTGGACAAAAAAAATGTTATTTTTTAACAAAACAGTTGCATTTTTGATCAAACAGAGAAAATTTCAAACTAAGAAGTTGACTGTTCCAAAAAAATAGACGAATTTTCATATAAAAAAATTAATTTTCTACCAAAAAGACGAATTTTCAACAAATAAAGATTTTCCATGCGGATGGACTTTTTTCCTTTTTTGAATGGAAAATCTTAATTTGTTTAAAAGTCGTATTTTTGTTTGCAATGTTTATCTGTTCGGTAAAAAATTTAATTTTTTTAACTTCAAATGTAACTTTTTCATTTTTGTTTCAAAAATAGTCAAAAATTCTTATTTTTTTTATAGAACTTCATTTAAAAATTTTATCTTTTCTTTTGAAAATTATCTTTTGGATTCAAAAATTTGTGTTTTTTTGGTTTAAAATTTAAATATTTTGTTGAAAATTCAGTCATCATTTTTGACAGATATTTTATCTTCTTAAAAATGTATCTTTAAAATGATATTTTCTATTTTGAAAATTATCTTCCTGATTTGAAAATCTGTCTTTTTTTGTTACAAATGCAAATATTTAATTAAAAATTAAATTTTTTGTTGAAAATTTAAATGTTTTGTTGAAAATTCAGTCACCATTTTTGACAGATATTTTATCTTCTTGAAAACGTATCTTTAAAATGTTATCTTCTATTTTGAAAATTATTTTCTTGATTTGAAAATCTGCCTTTTTTTTATTACAAATGCAAATATTTAGTTAAAAATTAAATTCTGTGTTGAAAATCTATATTTTCGGTTGAAAATGTATTCATTGCTTTTAACAGAAATGTTATCCTTATTGTTTGAAATCTCAGTTATTAGGTTTTTGTTCAGAATTCATCTCTGCAGGTTCAAAATTTCATTATTTGGTTAAAAATTCAATAATTTTATTGAAAGTTTAATGATATTGCTGAAAATTATACTCTGATTGAAAGTTTAAGTTTTTTGTTGAAAATCCATTTTATTATTTTAAATATAAGCTATTACTATTAATTCTGCTGCCCCTAAAAAGTTTGTCTTCTTATTTGCTTGAAAATTTCACTATTTGAGTATTTGGTTAAAAATGTAAATGTTTTTAGTTTAATTTTTTAATTATTAAATTTCTTCATTAAAACATTTATCATTTGGTTGAAAATTAATCTCTGTAGGTTGAAAATTGAAATATTTGGTTAAAAGTTAAATATTTTTGTTTAAAAATTGAACTTTTTTGTTGAAAATTCAACTCTGATTGAAAGTTCAATTATTTTTTTGAAAATTCGTTGTATTTTTTCCTTTGAAATATCAACTATTAATTTTTTTAGCGAATTCATTTTTTTAAATAAAATTTTTCGGCTGCAAGATTCAACTTCCTCTAAAAAATAAATATTTTTGGTATTATCATTATATCAGTTATTTGGTTGTAAATTCAACTTTTTATTTAAAAAGTATATTTTTAATGGAAAATCTAACTATTTATTAAAAAATGAATATTTTGATTGTGGTAAAAGATCATGTTTTGGGTTTAAAAGACATTTTTCCAAAACTTTTGAACTTTTACCCTGAAAATTCAACTATTTGGATGAAATCAAATTTTTGTTGTTTAAAATTTGACTTTCTTGTTTAAAACTCATCTTAGTGTGTAGAAAAATTAAATTATTTTTAAAAATTCAGCTATCGCTACAAATTTTGTCTTTCTGGCTTGAAAATTTAACTATTTGGTTGAAAATGCAACTGATTTGTCAAAATATTGACGATTAAGTTGAAAATTTGTCTCTTTCTTTGAATATCAGTTATTTGGTTGCAAATGCAACTGTTTATTTAAAAAGTATATTTTTAATTGAAAATCCAACTATTTGGTTGAAATGAATTTCTGTTTTGTTTAGAATTCATCTTAGCATGTAAAAAATTAAAGTATTTGGTTAAAAATCCTACTATTTCGTTGAAATTTTAATTGTTTTTAATTTTCTTGGTCGAAAATTTAAATATGAAAATTTTTTTATGTCTTTTGTTAAATATTCATTGTCAAAAATGTTAAAAGATTAAATTGTGAGTCTTTTAAAAGACTTTTTAAATTTAAAAAATTAAGTTTTGCGGCTACCCTGTGAAAAAAAGTTTAATTTTGAATTTAAATTGTCAGGTTGGAGAACTTCATGGTAATTTGACTCAACCACAGCGTTTGGAGAATTTAAGAAAATTCAAGGATGAGGAAATCGACGTTTTATTAGCGACCGATGTTGCCGCTAGAGGTTTAGATATTAGTGGAGTGAAGACTGTTATCAATTTTGTTATGCCTGCCACAATCCAACAATATATTCACAGGTATGATATCTTATTTTAAGAATTTTAAAGAACGATTTTATTTTATTTTTTTTAAATATTTTAGGTAATATTCAAAACAAGAAAATGCTCATTTTTCTCGTTTTTTTTCTGTTAAAAGCGAAATGAATTAATAAAATCGATATGAAAGTCCAACTATTTTTAATTGAAATTTAACTATTCTATTTTTGGTAGCAATTTGATCGTTTTTAGTTTAAAGTTTAAATATTTTGTAGAAAATTAATCTTTTTGATAAAAAGTTTTATTTTCGGGTTGAAAATTCCATTTTTTGTGCGTAAAAAATTCCCCCTTTTCTCGGTTTTTTTTTTCGTTTAAATTCGAATATTTTTCACTGGAAAGTTACTTTTTCTATTTTTGCTTTAAATATGATCGTTTTCTGTTTACAATTGAAGTATTCGGTAGAAAATTAATTTTTTGTTGAAAATTCACCTTTTGTGTAAAGAAAAAAATCATTTTGTCTTAAAAAGTAAACTTTCCTGTTAAAAAATCGTCTTTTTAACTGAAAGTTTTATTATTTTGGTAGAAAATTCTCTTTTTTCGGGTAAATGTGAATTTAATTACTTAAAACAATAAGAAAATCCAAATAATTTTAATTGAAATAAAAATTTTTAACTGAAAATTTAATTTTTCTATTTTTTGTTGTAAATTTATCGTTTTTAGTTTAGAATTATTAAACTACTTGGGAAACATTCACTTTTTTGTTGAAAGTTTTATTATTTTGGTTGAAAATTCTCTTTTTTTCGGTAAATGTGAATTTAATTAATTGAAATAATAAGAAAATCCAAAGAATTTTAATTAAAATTAAATTTTTTAACTGAAAATTTAATTTTTCTATTTTTTGTTGTAAATTTAACGTTTTTAATTTAGAATTACTCAACTATTTGGAAAAAAGTTACATTTTTGTTAAAAATTTATATTTTTGGGTTGAAAAATCAACTGTTTTGTGAAAAAAGCCTCTTTTTGGGTTAAAAATTACACTTTTCTTTTTAAAATGAGTCTTTGGCATGAAAATTCTATTTTTTTGTAGACAAATTTATAAGTTCGGGTAGTATATTTCATTTTTTTTGCGGACAATTCCCCTTTTTCTCGTTTTTTTTGTTTAAATTCGAACAGAATTAACAAAACAGTTAAGAAAATGTAACTTTTTGTAATTGAAATAAATATTTTTCACTGAAAAATTACTTTTTTTATTTTTACTTGAAATTTGATCGTTTTCAGTTTACAATTGAAGTATTCGGTAGAAAATTAATTTTTTTGTTGAAAATTCATCTTTTTTTGTAAAAAAATCATCGTTTTGGCTTAAAAAGTAAATTTTTCTGTTGAAAAATCGCCTTTTTAGTTGAAAGTTTTATTATTTTGGTTGAAAATTCTCTTTTTTTCGGTAAATGTGAATTTAATTAATTGAAATAATAAGAAAATCCAAAGAATTTTAATTAAAATTAAATTTTTTAACTGAAAATTTAATTTTTCTATTTTTTGTTGTAAATTTAACGTTTTTAATTTAGAATTACTCAACTATTTGGAAAAAAGTTACATTTTTGTTAAAAATTTATATTTTTGGGTTGAAAAATCAACTGTTTTGTGAAAAAAGCCTCTTTTTGGGTTAAAAATTACACTTTTCTTTTTAAAATGAGTCTTTTGGACATTAAGATTCTTTTTTTTGTAGACAAATTTATAAGTTCGGGTAGTATATTTAACTTTTTTTGCAGAGAATTCGCAATTTCTCGTGTTTTTTTTCGTTTAAATGCCAACAGAATTAATAAAACCGATCAGAAAATCGACTATTTGTAATTTTAATAATTTTTTTTTACTGAAAAATTACTTTTTCTATTTTTGCTCTAAATTTGATCTTCTTCAGTTGACAAGTGAAGTATTCGGTAGAAAATTATTTTTTCAAGTTTATTTTTTTGGTAGAAAATTATCTTTTTTCAAGTAAATGTTAATTTAATTAATTAAAGCAATAAGATAATTCAAATAATTTAAATTCAATTTTTAACTAAAAATTTAATTTTTCTATTTTTTTATTGTAAGTTGGTCGTTTTTAGATTAGAATTATCAAACTATTTGAAAAAAAATTACATTTTTGTTAAAAATTTATATTTTGGGTTGAAAAGTCAACTGTTTTGTGAAAAAGCCTCTTTTTGGGTTAAAAATTCATCTTTTATTTTTAAAATGAGTCTTTTTGACATGCAAATTCTATTTTTTTTGTACAAAAATTTATAATTTCGGGTAGTATATTTAACTTTTTGTGCATACAATTCGCATTTTCTCGTGATTTTTTCGTTTAATTGCTAACAGAATTAATCAAACCCATAATAAAATCAACTTTTTTTATTTTTGTTCTGAATTTGATCCTTTTTAAGTTTACAATTGAAGTATTCGGTTGAAAAATAATATTTTTATTGAAAATTCATCTTTTTGTCAAAAAATCGCCGTTTTGGCTTATAAATTCAACTTTTATGTTGCAAAATTGTCTTTTTTGGTTGAAAATCTTATTATTTTGGTTAATCTTCTATGTTGCAAATTCGTCTTTTTTAGTTGAAAATCTTATTTTTTTTATAGAAAATTTAACTATTTGGTTAAAAATTAACTTTTTGGTAGTGTAATCAATTTTTTCGCAGGAAATTCCCATTTTTCTCTTTTTTTCGCTAAAATGCGAACAGAATTAATAAATTAAATCAGAAAATCCTATTATTTTCAATTGAAATTAATTTTTTTCACTCAAAATTTAACTTTAAATAATTTAACTTTAAATTTCGTATAAAATTAACTTTTTGGTTGAAAAATCCTATTATCGGGTTGAAAGATAAACGGTCTTGTGAAAAAATCCTCTGTTTGGGTTAAAATTATCCACTTTTCTTTCTAAAGTGAGTCTTTGACCTGCAAATTCTTTTATTTTGGTATAAAATTAATTTTTTAGTTGAAAATTCATCTTTTTGACAAAAAATCGTCGTTTTGGCTTAAAAATTCATCTTTTCTGTTGCAAAATTCTCTTTTTTGGTTGAAAATCTTATTATTTGGGTAGAAAATTCAACTATTTGGTTGAAAATGAACTATTTAGTAGTTTATTCAATTTTTTCGGAGAGAATTCACCTTTTTCAAAAAACTTAGCCTTTTTCTCCCTTAAATGCGAACAGAATTGATAAATCCAATAAGAAAATCCCACTATTTTCAATTGAAATGATTTTTTAAACTCAACATTTAACATTTAGATTTTTGTTTGAAATTTGATCGTTTTTAGTTTACAATTAAACTATTTGGTAGAAAATTAACTTTTTTGTTAAAAATTTACATTTTCCGGTTGAAAAATCCACTGGTTTTTTTTTAATACGTCTTTTTGGGTTCAAAATTCTATTTTCATATTTTATTATATATTTTTTTTTATATATATTCCATTTCTTTTATAAGAAAATCCAACTATTTTGAATTGAAATTAATTTTTTTAACTGAAAATTTAAATATTATATTCTTGGATGAAAATTACTCGTTTTTAGTGTCTATTGGTAGAAAATTAGGTTTTTGTTGTCGAGAATGGATATTTTTGGGTTGAAAATGCTTCTTTTTGTCGAAAAATTGTATTTTTTTGGTAGAAAATTTTACTATTTGGCTGAAAATAATCTTTTTTTTTTGTTAAAAATTCTATTGTAAGTAAATCCGACAATTTTTAATGGAAATTAATTATTTTAACTGTAAAATTGAGAAGTATTATATTTTTGGATGAAAATTGCTCGTTTTTAGTTTACAATTATACTATATGATATAAAATTAACTTTTTTGTTGAAATTTTGTCATTTTGGTTGAAAAATTCAATTTTTTTTGTTTGAAATTCAGTTATTTTGTAGAAAAGTCATCTTTTTGTCTTAAAAATTCCACATTTTTATAGAGATTGAAAGTGTTTTAGCAATTTTTTTTTCGCTTGAAAATCCATCTTTTGGACAGAAAGTTTATCCTTTTTGGTCAAAAGAGAATTCTTTTTAATTAAAAATCTTCCATTTTACCTATAGTTCAGAATTGATCTTTTTTGCCTAAAAGTTGAACTACTTTGTGAAAATTTTATTTTTTACTGGGTTAAAGATTCATGTAAGCCAAAAACAGAAAAAACAGTTTATATTTTTAAACACAAAAATAATCATTTTTATTTTTTTTAAAAGTTTTATTTTTAGCCAACAGTGGAATTTTCAACTAATTATCTAAAACTTCTATAAGGTTGTAGAAATTTTAAGCCAAAGAGGTGAGTTTTATGTAAAAACAATTAAATTTTGACCCACAAAATATGAATTTTCAAACAAACAAACAAATAATTTTTAACAAAATAGTTGAAATAATCACCCAAAACAGGTTAATTTTTAACAAAACATTTGAATTTCTACCAAAAAATACGAATTTTTTAATAAAACAGGTGAAGTTTCTATAAAATTGTGAAATTTTTAGTCCCAAAAGGCGAATTTTCTATATAAAAATGAATTTTCAACCCTAAAATAATAATATTTTTTAAAAAATCATTCGATAATTTAAATTTCAAAGGAATTAAGACTGTATTATATGTAATTAAAAACGTTTCAAATTTAATAATTGTAGATTACATTTTTTTTAATGAACAATTTTATCAGAAAGGAGTTTTGAATTGAAGAATCTCGAAACTGAATAAATTAAGATTAAAATTTCGAAAATAAGATAAGTTAAAAAACTGTAAAAATGAAATCTTTTCTGATTTTCTGCAGATTATCCTTTTAATTAAAAATTGTATTATTTATTTGAAAATTTAATAATTTTGTTAAAACTGCATCTATTTTTTTTGCAAGTTATTTAAAGTTCTAATTTTGGGCTTAGAAAGTGAAATGGAATCTTCTTTAAATGAAAATTTGACTATTCGTTTGAAAATTCAACATTTTTTTTTTAAAATTGTTAGATTAACTGGGAAAGGTTAAAGACAATGAGGCAATCACTTAAACCGTGATCAACTTTTATTGTAATAGAA
>JAAAKG020147435.1:0-10459 GCA_010014905.2 Druon quercuslanigerum
TTATCCTAAAATTTGTTATAAGTGTATAAATATTTTTAAGCGAAATGTTTGAATGAAAAAGTTTTTTAATTTGAGTAAATTTCAGTTTAGAATTTAGAAGATTTTAAGAGATTCAAAAAAATTGACACATAAGAATCTGAAATATTTTCAGGCAATTTTTTTGATTTTGCAGAAAATATTTAAATAATTTCAAGAGATAAGGAAGGTTCAGAAGGTCTGCCAAGATTTAAAAAATTGACCTTATATCTGTGCGGAAATTTTAAGTAATTTTTTATTTCAAAAAATGAACATTAGGAAAAAAATTATAAAATATGTTTAAACATATCAAACAATTTCCTAAAAGTTCGAAAAAGAGTTTAGAAGATTTAGGAGCAAAATGTTTCAATTTGGTAACTTTACAAAATAAACAAAAAATAAAAAATTGGGTAAATCCAAGAAATATTTAGTAAAATTAAAGAGATTCACAATTTATTTAAAATATTAAAAGGTGTTTAGAAATGTAGGTTTTTAAAGATTTCAAAAGTAAACTTTAGGAGATTTAAAATAATTAAGAAAGTTAACAAGAGAGTACAAACATTGTCCTAAAAATTCACGTAATTTTTAAAATCTTTAAATGATATTTGAAAATTTTGACAAAAATTCGAGTCAGTAAAAAATATTTTCAGAAATTGAAGATTTTTTAAAATTTCTAAAAGACCTAAGCATATTTTTAAAAAAGACTTGCATTTTGCATGATATTTAGTGAAATCCTATAAAATGGAAAATTTTTTAAAAATCTTCTAGGTTTTTGTCTGACAAGTCTGAAATATTAAAATAACCGTTTTTTTTAATTTTTAAAAATTATGAATCTTATATTTATATCAATTTAAAAACAAACTAATAAGACTTATTTTCTTGTTCTCAATTCTCATTATTTAATTTCAAAATCGATTTATTAAAACACTTCGAAAAATAATTTCCGAATAATTTGAGCGTTGCCATCACTATATTTAAGAATGTTAAATATTCTGTACTAATACAAAATAAAGAAAAAATTAATAGCAAAACCACAAATTAGCGAAAAAAATGGCCGAAAATATAAATTAAACCAATTATATATTAAACGAATTAAAAAATAAATAAATTTTTTTTAATTCATATAAATATTTCTATTCCTAAAATTTAAATTTCCTGAAATTTAAGATTGTCGAAAATAATTAATAAATTGTTAATTAATGGGTAATTAACTTGTTTTCTTTATATATAATTTTATAAATAACTCATAAATTAATAATCAATTAACTCTGTCCAGCAGTTCTAAATATGGAAATTGAAATTTTCGTATATTTTTAAATTCGGATTTGTTTTTGTCAATTAAAAATCTTGTTGTAATGTGAAATTTGTGAAATTTCATAATTCAGTAATAATATATTTTTTCGGCAATTTTTTCATCAATTTGTGTATTCGTCATTTATTTTTGTATTATTTTTGATATAATCTGAAGGTACATTAGTTTTGTCTACTATCTGACTACACTATAAAGAAAAAATTATTTTAAAGGGTTTTTAATATTTTTTTGTAATTTTTATACATTTTTCCTATGGCACTGCAAGGTTTTGTAGGACAAAGTTACTGCTAGCGCCGCCGCACAGCCGGTTTCGAATCTCGTGATCGGTACAACAGAGACCTACATTATCATAATAACAGGGATCTGAAAAACGATCATAACCTCAAAATATTGCACATTCATAAAATTTTTATTTAGAAAAGTACATTTTTTTCTTATAATCGCTAAAAAAAGAATCTGGTGTCTATCGATATAAAATATTTTATAGCATCTCCGAGTTTGGTTTTTAAAAATTTTCATTTTTATGGAAAAAAGCGAATGTGATTTTTAGAAAATTATCGATTTTACTAGTTTTAGGTTCTAGGGATTTTTTTCTAGAACAATAAATATTTCGTTTTAAAAAATTGAGAAACTATAGCGAACATGCTAACAGACGTCCTTACACACTTTCAAATTCAAATTTTTTTGTTGGTTAATTAGAAAATTTTTATTTTGCTAAATTTGATTAATTTGTGTGGCTTTTTTACTACAATAATAAATATTTTGCTTTCAAAATCTTATTTTGTGGTTTTATTTCAAAAAATTAATTTGACTAAATTTGATGTGTTTGAGTGTATTTTAAAGTTATGTGTGTTACAATTCTCTCCCATAATCCTTCTTGAGTGCTTACCGACAGCATCGGCACGACAGAAAACTACATTATCGGAACAACAGAGAGCTAAAAAACGACCATAACCTCAAAATAATGCACATAAATGCCATTTTTATTCAGTACAATAAAATTTTTTTGTTATTATTCCTAAAAAAGAGCCTAAGGACGTCCGTTATAATATTTTATAGCATTTTCAAATTCAGTTTTTAAAAATTTTCATTTTTGTGAAAAAAAGCCGGGAGAGCTATGCCCGATTGGCCACGCGACAAAGTATCACATGCCCTTAAATATAAATTGTTCAATATAGAAAAAAATAAATGTTTTATTTACTTTATTCAGATACGAGTATTAAAATTCCCCCAGTAAAATGTTGGCCAACCACAAGCTCCATGCGATGCCTCATTCACCCAGTTTTCTGTCCTGCTCCTCTACGGGTACTTGAATAACCCTCCGGGGTAGAATGGGGTTTCAGGGTTAGGTTATTGAAGTAGGATGGTAGGAGGTCAGGGGAGAGCTTGCAGAGTCCTCTCAGTCATTCTCGAAGCGTCCTCGGCACACATTTCTCGGGAGAAGGGATGCTGCGAGGCCAGGACGCCTAGCCAGGCAACTGGGGTTTGAGGTCACTACTCCTTGCAACCAGGGTTCGACGTCCTCCCACCGATGACGTCAGTCGGTTACACTATCCCCCTCCTTTTTCTATCCATTCCTTTCCTGCTCCTCTCTCGTGCGGCAAATGTGAAGTGTGCAAGCGCCGCGCTGTCAGGGGTAGAGTCGCGCACACCATACATGGCTCGGTGCAAGGGAGGGGGTTATATTTCAAAAAGCAGGGCGACGCCACCACCCAATTCCTCCTAATTGGCGAGTCTTCGGGTAAACGATTCTGCCTTATCATCCTCTCGCGAATTTCCTCTTTTTCACTCTTGACGCACGAACCTACACCTTTACCCCTTCTCACTTCCTTCAGCAAAACATGCTCGCTTTTCATCTTCGAGGCATTGTTTAACCTATATATTATATATTGAACAATTTTTTTATAATATATGTATTTTATTTGGATTCAATTACTGTTAGAGAGGGTTCAGATATTATGTAAGATTATTTTGGACCTTCCTAACCCCACCCCACCAACAATCCAACAGAAAGTAACGTTTCCTTTGTACCACCCCACTTCCCCTTACGTTCTTAACGTAACATTTTTGGTAATAAGGTCAGGTGTCCGTCTATCCATCCCTTGAAATTTTTTCCAAGGTGGGGAAGTGAGGTAGGAGGAGGGGGTAGTGAGGGATAGGGTCAATCCGGTCAGTCTTATAGACCTTCTAGACAAATGGTTATTATCAAACGAAAAAAGTGCATTTTCTCCTACTGTATGCTGTACTTCCCTTTCTCCCTTTAGACCCCCCCCCCCCGCAACTGACACTCCTCAGCCAAAAAAACATTTTCTGTAAAATCAACCCTTTTTCCAACATTTCAAATCAACATTCTTTAAATTATTTACCTGAAAAAATATGAAATAAAAAGAAAACTTTTTTAATAAGATATAAAAAAAATAACACAACATATTTTTTTCAATATTTTTTGTTTAACATTCACATATTAAAAATACTTAGGGTGTGTACTAATTAAAACTCACCAATATAAAACTTTTTTTCAACACCATAAAGAATATAAAATTACACTATTAATAAAATGTCAAAATTTCAAATAAACATTTATTTGATGAAATTTTTAGAATAGTTAATATCGCGCTGAAACAAAATTCTGAGAATTAAGAAAAAGAAAATAAGTATTATCAGTTTTGTTTTTAAATTTAAATAAATATAATTTCCTAAGTTTATTGAGAATATTTAAAAAGAATTTTGAATATTACCAATGTGTTCAGAAAGAAACTAGATTTCGAAGAATTTTTTATTTTATTTGTAGAATTTGCGCAAAATATAAGGCAAAGATTGAATCCTTTTAAAAGAAGAAATAAAATAGGTGTGATAAATGGGAAATTTTTCCATGTTTGTAAATGTTTCTAATTTATTTAAAACCTCTTAAATTTCTGAAAATATTTGTAAGTGATTTGATTTTTCTCAAAATTTTAAAGAATCAGTTAAAGCTTGTATTCTAAAAATTGTAAAAATTTCATTCTATTCTTCTCAAGTTGCCGAGAAATTTCAAGAAAATTGGATTTTCATTTTAAAGAATTCATAATTCTCTAAAAGATTCTGAATTTTTTTTTAATATTTTGGAATCTACATTTCTATAAATTTTATGTAAAGATTTAAATTCTTTTTAAATATCTTCAATTTATTCTGAAAATTTCTTTAACTTACTAGAGTTTATTTTTAATTTTTAATTCTGACAAATAAAAAAATTTTCCTTTGAAATCGTTTACACTCTTTATAGACATTTTACGGAGTTGTTTAATATGCTTAAAATCCATTTTTAATTTCCTTTTAAAGTTTAGTTTTCAAAATATTTTCCGTTTTTTTTTAAATCTTGCAAAATCACAAAAGCTGCTTAAAAATCTTTCAGATTATTCTTCGAAAATGTTTTTAATCATTTCAAATGTTTAGAACTATTTTGAAATAATATCTGACAAGTTAATTTTAAAAATAAAGTATTATATGAATACCAATATTATTAATATTAATTTAATAAACTAAGAATTTTTTTTATTTTTGTGAAACCTTCCAAAACTCTTAAAAAATCTTTACAAGTTTTAATTATTTCTTAATCATTTTTAAAATTCTAAATATCTCTTAAAATTACTGAATTATTCTTTAAGATTATATAATGTAATTTTCATTTAATTTTCTCGTCGAATTCATTACAAAATGATTATTATTTGTTTAACATTTTTAAAACTTAAAAACTTAAAATGATTTTCTTAAAACAAAATCTAACAGATTTAAATTTTTCTAGAAATATTTTTAAAAATGTAATCTGAAATATTTGAGAATTATAATTTACTTCTGATCTCTTTGAAAATATTCGAAAGTTTACAAAGTGAGTGAGAATTAAGAGGAAATTAGGGGAGTGTAATTAGAGGAAATAAGGGAAACGTAAGTCAAAATTTAAGAAATTTAAATGAGAATAAAATCCAATTTAAAATTCGAGTCCCTGAAAAAAAACTTCCTTTTTTCCCCCTAAAAAAGGAAGGAAAAAAATTTCTTTTCTTTCGGACAAAAATAAAAAAGAGTAAAGAAAAAATAAGGAAAAGAAAAAAAAAGTAAAAATGAGAAGGCAACCAACCAAATCCCCTGCCTTTTTTATTTCTTTTGTCCTTTTTGTGGGACGACTGAAAACCTCCGAAAAATAAAACTCCCGCCACTGTGAAATTCCCAAATAAAAAATTGAAAAAAAAATTCCCGAATATTAAAATTCTCGAATAATAAAATTGCCGAAAAATAAAAATACTGAGTTGGCAAATTATTAAATAATAAAATTCTCGATTAATAAAATTGTTGAATTAAAAAATTCTTCAATTGAAAAATTCCCGGATGACAATATTCACGACATTCTATAATATTACTAAATTAGAAAATTACCGAATAATAAAATTTTCGGCATTTAATAATATTACTAAATTGGAAAATTTCCGAATAAGAAAATTGCCGAGAGAAAATTATCGAATTCTAAAATATCCGAATTGCAAAATTCAGGAATTTAAATAATTACAATTTTTTTAATTGTATGTCTTATTGATTAAAAAAATATTTCTGAACGACGCATTTTTTACTGTACATAGTTTTAAAAAATACGAAAAGCGTTGGAAAAAATCAAATTTACTCATATTTTTCCGATTTAAACGATTTTCAAAAAAATAAATATAAAATTAAAATTTGATTTTTGCGACTGATTTTTGTACTTTTTTAAATACTGTGCACATTACACATTTTTAACTCAATCAATAATTTTCGAAATTTTAGACATTAAAAATAATTTTGAAACGATAAATATTTATTAATGTATTTGTATTCAATAAAACATATTTATAAAAAATTGTAAACGTTCAAATTCGGGAATTTGCTAAATCGGTAAAATTATAAACTGTCGGTAATATTGTTGGGTATTTTCCATTTCGAGAATTTTATTATTTGAGAACTTTATAATTAGGGAATTTAAAAATTCTATATTTTTAATTTTTGTCAATTTTATTTTTCGCGAATTTTAATATTCGGGAATTTTATGATTCGATATTTTTATTTTTCAGCAATTTTTGTATTCGTAAATTTTATTATTCGAGCATTTTCCAATTCGGGAATTTTACAGTGTCGGGAATGTTATTTTTCGGGATTTTTCAGTCGTCCCCTTTTTATTTTTATTATTATCAAATCAAAATGAAAAAACATTTCTAAAAAACAATCAACAACATTTTGGCACCCATACCCTTATCAAGGGAAATGAATAATAATAAAATTTATAAACAATTTATAAACAAAATAACCACACAATCCTGGCATAGAAATAATTACCTCCAATCCAAACAGTGTCTCCGAAGTTGAGAACTTTTTAAAGTGCGCTTGCGTCGCGCCGACAACCCGATTGGTCACTGTAAGCGCGGTGATTTTGAATTATATAAATATTCGGATTTAATATTTATGATAAATAATGATTAAAAAATTCATCCAAAGTGATTTCTTAATCATAAATTAGACTTTTGAAGTAACAGATAGAAAATAATTCGATTTTTATGCAAAAAATGTTATCAAATCCAGTATGGCCTACACCTAATGAATCTAAGATTTCTGCCTTACCGAAATTCTTTTTTGAAAATAATTATTTTTTCTGGAAATTCAATGATTCTAGTTGAAAATTTATCATTTAAGTTGTAAATTTATGTTTTTGGATTAAAACTCAATTATCTCAGTTAAATATTCAATTATTTTAGCTGAAAGTCTTTTAAACTATAAAAGATGGCTTTTTAAGAAAGTAATTCGATTTTCAAAAAATAATTAAATTTTTAACATAATAGTTTAATTTCCATACTGAAAAGATAAATTCCCCAAAAAAGTGTTAGAATAAAAAAAAAAAAGAATTTTAAAAACCAAGACACCCAAGAAAAATGAACTAAAAAAAAAATAAATCTTAAAAAAAGGAAAAGGTACATTTTCAGTTGACTTTAGTAATTCAAGTTTTACCCAAGAAGTTAAATTTTTAATTAAATCAAAAAGGTAAATTTTCAAAGAAAAATAACTCAATCTTACATTAAAAAGATATCAGGGTTTTTTTGACGATCAAACTATTCATTTTTGAACAAGAAATAAATTTTTACAACAAAAATTAAGTTTTAAATTTAAAAAGACTAAATTTTAACCAAAAAGGATGACTTTTCAACAAAGTTGCCTAATTTTATACCAAATAGTAACCTTTTCATAAAAAATAAATAGATTTCTCTCAAAATAGATGAATTTTTATATAAAGCACAAAAAAACTACTTTTCAACAAAAAAAATTTGAATTTACATCCAGAAAAGATGAAATTCCCCTTCAAACAGATGAATTTTTAATTTAACAAAAAATTGTTTTTGAGATAGTGAACTTTTCATTCAGAAATAATTTTCGTTCTATTTTTTTTTTTAATAGTAATATTTAATAATAGTATTTTTATCAAAGAAAGTTGTAATTTCTGCTAAAACTGGTGAATTTTAAAATCCAAAAGACAGTCTTTCCAAAAAGAGTTGAATTTTAAACAAGCAGGTGCATTTTTTTTAAAGAAAGATGAAACTTCTTCTGAAACAGATGAATTTAAAGAAAAAAATTAAACGAATATTTAAATTTTAATTCAAAGTATATTCCAATTTACTTTTTAACAACAAAATAAGAATTGTAAACAAAGCATTATTTTTCTGCTTAAAAGTCGAATTTTTAAACAAAAAGTGTGACTTTTTACCAAGGCTGTTATATTTTTAACCAAACAGTTGTATTTTTGTCGAAGGGAAATAAAAATTCAACTAAAGCTGGTGAATTTTTTAAATCAAAAAGACAAATTTCCAAAAAAAAAGCTCCGAATTCTAAATAAATTTTCTGGGAAATAGTTCAATTTTTAGCAAAGCAGTTGCATTTTTATCTAAGTGATTTTTAAATAAAAAACAAAATTTCCAGAAACAAGAGCTTTTGCCAAAAAAGATTTCATTTGACTTAATAGCAACAATATTAATTTTATATAAAAAGTTACAACACAATGTCTGGGCCCCCCCCCCCCCCTTGCGCTGTAACGTATTTTAAATATGGTCCCTATTTCAAATCCGTGGTTATGAATTTTTTTATGAAAAAGAAATTTATCAGAAAAGTTTATTACAGGGTTTATTATTGTAGAATTTTTCAGATAGAGCTTTATTGTTCATGTATGCATAATTAAAACCACACTGAGTAATGTAGTTGCACATAAATTATTAGACCACGCAATGTTTAGCATTGTAAATAAAAAAAAAAGTTTCGTGTAACTCAAGTTTCTTTCTTCTTTATTCTGCAGTATTTTTCTACATTATGTATTCAAATTTTTAATAATGATTATTGCTGCTGTTTTAATAATTTATAGAGGAAAATAAGATCTCACCCTACTTACAGTAAAATAAGGACATGGCCCAAAAAATTATATAGGAATTATAATTCTAGATTTGTAAATTCATTTCATCAAAGAAAACGTGATTAAAGAAGCAATGCAAAATAATGAAAAATTTGAATATTTGATAACAATCGAAGGGTTTTTATTTAAGCTCTTTAAAAACCTTAAAGGGTTTTTACATTCTCATCCTGATGAGAAGTTATTGGTTTTATGTAAAATTTAACTTTGTCTGGTTTTTATTAAATCTCCACATTTTGAGGCCCTCGGAGTCAGAAAAAATTTTTTTTACGAAGGTGTCTATCTGCCTGTTGACCCCACTTAAAGTCGGGGGCTAGTCAGGTCACTTTACTAGCCCCCGACCAGTAGCGTCTCGGTAGATTATTCGGGGGTTGTGCTAGTAAAATGTTCAAATTTATTAATTTGTTTTAAACAAAAAAAAAGTATTTTCTATTACGGCAGATGACTTTTTAACAAAATACTTGAATTTTCAATAAAATAATTCAATTTTGAACAAAAAAGTTGCATTTTTAATCTAGAAAGATAACTTCCCAACAAAAAAGTATCATAGTTTATTTATCAATAAAAAAAGATTAAATTTATGAAAAAAAAATAATTTTCAAACTAAGATTGCGGATTTTCACCAAATAAAAATGTTTCACTCCAAAAAGAAATAAAACTGAATCTAAATTGTTGAACCTTTTAAGCCAAAAAGACGAATTTTAACACACGCATTTTTACCCAACGTAAAAAACATCCAATTTTAAACCAAGAAAATTCTTTTCTTTCTTTTCTATTTTTATTGAAATAGATGAATTTTATGATCAAAAAGATTTATTTTAAAAAAAAATTGGTTGAGTTTTCATGAATGAAAATTCCAGTAAACGTTTCAAGACAAAAATATAAATTTTTTAACAAGAAATAACATTCTACGAAAAAAGTTTAATTTTCAGTCAAGATTAAAATGTAAAGTTTTGAACTTGCAATAAGTTCCTATAAAATAATTTAATTTTCAATTCAAAAAGACAAATATTTCTAACCAAAAAGGATGAAATTCAACAAAATGCTTTAATTCTCTACAAAATAGTTGCATTTGGATCCAAAAAAGTTAAAATTTGTTAGTATGTGAATTTTAAAATAAAAAGCTAAAATTTCTGGTAGATTAGATGAATTAAGAATATAAACCTTAAAAAAATAGTTAAACGTTTATACAGATACACATTTTTAAAGAAATATTTTTAAAAGAAATATTTTGAACAAAAAGCTAATCTTCTAGGGAATATTTTTATTTTTAACAAAACAGTTGCATTTGTTCCAAGAATGGAGCAATATTTATGTTGAAAAGTTTAATGTTCTACGAAAGGAACTGAATTTTTAACCTAAAAATAACGAATTTTTAACATAACAGTTGAATTTGCAACAGAAAAACTGTCTTTTTTAGAAAACTATTAAATTTTCAGCTCATTAATAAAATTTAGAGCTGCAAAGATAATTTTCAGGAGAAAACTTTTGTGAATTTGCAAAAATTACGTATACGAGTGAAGGATTCTCTTCCCACTCCAGTCACATCTCGTAATATATATGCATTTATTCAAATTTGATAGCAAAAGTTTCTTGAAAACATAAAGCAAAAATGAAACTATGTACGTTAGTATTAGGAGGCGAACATAACCTATTAAAATTATAAAATTGCTTTCGTCAGTTGCATG
>JAAAKG020147436.1:0-10459 GCA_010014905.2 Druon quercuslanigerum
TTAAAATAAATTTCGGTAACCTGATATTCGCTATTTTAATTTTCGATCACTTGAACCATCGGAAAAATGACTGGGTGCCCGCAAACTGAAATATTTTTTTTTCTGCGATAAAAATTTGAATTTTCGATTTTTCAGAAAAGTTTCAAAAGTTATCATAATAATCTTGTAGGGCTTTCAAAAACGAACGCTTTTCCATTCTTGAATTTTTTTGATATCGTGCGTCCTTCAATTTAAGACAATAAAAGAGTATACCAAAGGCCAATCCAATCTATTGATGTTTTCGAAAGTATCGTGCTCACGGACAGACATACAGACAAACATACATACATACATACATACATACATACAGACATACATACATACATACATACATACATACATACAGACACATTCGTAAAAACCTGTTTTCGGGTTCAGGGGGTCTTAAAATGTGGACATTTGACAAAACCCTGGGGGGGGGGGGGTCAAATTTTACGCAGATCTAATACCTTTCCTAGATGAGGATGTAAAAAATTATTATTTGTTCTCAAATATCAATTTGCGATCAAATTTATTTCAGAATGTTTACAAATATTATTAAAAAAGAGAAAAATTTGTTTGTTAATGAGTTATTAATATTCGGAATTAAATATGTTCTTAAGATTTTGCAATATACTATTTTTTGTGAAATTTTTTGTGTTTTTAAATTACTGAGAAATAGATTTTTAGAAAATTTAACATGATTTAGGATTTATTTTCAAATATCAATTTTCGGTTTTAAAGATTTAAAAATACTTCAAAATAGAATGCAGAAGATCTTAAGACAATGTTTGTATTTTTTTAAGATTCTTCACAAATTATAGAGAAATTTCGCATGATTTTTAAAAGGGATTTTGAAGTTCAAAAAATTTCTATTTAATTTAATATTGACATGTTTTCAAAAAATTTAGAACAAAAACTAGATTTTATAAGATTTCAAAGTAAAATATTGAATCTCTTGAAGCACATTCACACTAAGAAATTAAATTAAATACAAATTAAACGAAGAAATAAAATCATTTTCTTCAAGGTTCTTATTTACGAAGGTAGGTATTCGATTTTCCAAAAAATTATTATTTGTCTCCAAATATCAATTTGTGATCAAATTTATTTCAGAATGTTTCCAAATATTATTAAAAAAGAAAAAAAAATTAATCGTAAATGATTTTGTAATATTCGGAAATAAATATGTTCCTAAGATTTTGCTATCATACCATTTTGTATAAAATTTTTTGTGTTTTTAAATTACCAACAAATAGATTTATAGAAAATTTGACATGATTTAGGATTTATTTTAAAAGATAAATTTTCAGTTTTTTAAATTTCAAAATACTTCAAAGAAGAATTTGGAAGATTTTAAGATATTCAGAAAAAATTTTGCAGTTTTTTTATGTCTTAAGTGTTTTAAAAAGCTAAAAAAATAATTTAAATTTTAAAAAATTACACAGAATTTAAAAGCAACGGTTTCAGATTATTTCTAAAAAAGTTGCATTTTAAGAATTTTTTAGTGGTAAAATTCAAAATGATTTTTGTTCTTGAATTTTTTTTTTAATTTGGAAAAAATTAAAAATACTTTAAGTAATTTCCTAGAATTTCGAAAATTAGCTCGACGATTTTGAGACAATATTTGTAACTTTTTAAGATTTTTCACAAATTATATTTAGTATAATTTAAATGTTGACAAGTTTTTAAAGAATTTAGAAAAAAATCTAGATTTCAGAAAATTTCAAATTCAAATTTTGAAGCTCTTGAAGCACATTAACACTAACAAATATTTATTTGGGATAAAATTTACTTCAGAATATTTCCAAATATTATTAAAAAAGAGAAAAATTTAATTTTAAATGATTTAGTAATATTCGGAAGTAAATATGTTCATAAGATTTTTCTATCATTCTTTTTTTTTTGTATTTTCAAATTACCGACAAATAGATTTATAGAAAATTTGACATGAATTAGGATTTATTTTGAAATATCTATTTTCGGTTTTGAATATTTCAAAATACTTCAAGGAAGAATGTGGACGATTTTAGGACATTCAGAAAAAATTTGTAGTTTTTTTAAGTCTTAGGTGTTTTAAAAAGATCTAAACATAATGTAATAGTAAAATTCAAAATGATTGTTGTTAAATAAAAGAATTTAAAGAAAATTGGAAAAAATTAAAATTGCTTTAAGTAATTTCCTAGAATGTCGAAAATATTCTCGAAGATTTTAAGACAATGTTTGTAATTTTTTAGGATTTAGAAGTTCAAAAAATTTCTAGTATAATTTAAATATTGACAAGTTTGTAACAAAATTAGAAAAAAATTAGATTTTAGAAGATTTCAAATTCAAATGTTGAAGCTCTTTAAGCACATTTACGCTCAGAAATTAAATTAAATACAAATGAAACAAAGAAACATAATCCTTTTTTTCAAAATTCGGATCCAAGAAGATAGGTGTTTAATTTTCTAAAAAATTCTTATTTATTCCCAAATATCAATTTGTGGTCAAATTTATATCAAAATGTTTCTGGATATAATTGCGAAAAGAGGAAAATCGCATTGTAAATGAGTTCTTAACATCGGGTATTATTTATTACTGCACATTTTGTCATCATAATATTTTTGTGACATTTTTTGTAATTTTAAACTATAGACAAATCTTTTTTTATAAAAATATTACTTTTTTAGTTTTGAAGATTTCAAAATACTTTGAAGAAAAATGTGGACATAATTTTTTTCAAGGTTGCAGGATTTTAGAAAATATTTTTAAACACTTTGAATTATTTTAAATGTTTTTGAAGCCTTAGATGTTTCAAAAATCTTTTAAAATAAAAATTATAATAATAAAAATTAAAAACAATTCAAATTATTTCTTGGAATTTCGAGAAAAAAAATCTGGAAGGTTTTAAGACAATCTTTTTAATTTTTTAAGAATTTTCACAAGTTATAGAGAATTTAGAAGATCAAAAAATTTGTTTTTGAAAATAATTTTTAAATGAAAATTGTAAAAAATTAATAATTCTTTAAATAGTTTTCTAGAATTTCGCAAATAATCTGTAGGATTTTAAGACAATGTTTGTAATTTTTTTTAATAATAAAAATTATAGAGAAAGTTCGAGTAATTTTTAAAAGGCTTTTAGAAGCTCAAAAAAATTTTAAACGTAATTTTTATTTTGAAAAGCTTTTAAAATATTCATAACAAAATTTAGATTTTCAAAGATTTCAAAGTGAAATGTTGAAGCACTTGAAGCACATTCACACTGCAAAATTAAATTAAATACAAATAAAACGAAATAACATAATTCTTTTCTTCCAAATTCTTAGTCACAAGGGTAGGTATCCATTTTTTTTTAATTATTATTTGTTCCCAAATATCAATTTGTAAAAAAATTTATTCAAGAATTTTTCCAAGTATTATTGAAAAAAGAGAACAATTTATTTGTAAATGAGTTCTTAATATTCCTAATTTTATACTACCGGAAGTAACAAACTTAAAATTTTTAAAAATGCTTTTTTAAGTCTCAAATGTTTTAAAAAGCTTTAAAAATAATTTAAATCTTTAAAATCACGGTTAAGATTATTACGAACAAAGTAACATTTTAAGAATTTATTATAAGTAACATTAAAAATGATTTTATTTTTAAAACGTGTGTTTAAAGAAAATTCGAAAAAATTAAAAACACGTCAAATTATTTTCTGGAATTTCGAGTGAAAAAATATGGAAGATTTTAAGACAATTTTTATAATTTTAAAAATTTTCCACAAATCATAGAGAAAGTTCGAATAATTTTTAAAAGGCATTTAGAAGTTCAAAACAGTTTCAAACATAATTCAAATTTTGAGTATTTTTTAAAAGATTTCTAAATAAAATTTTTAAGCTCTTGAAAAAGAAGCACACGACGAAATTGAATTAAATACAAATTAATTGATGCAACATAATCCTTCTTTTTCAGAATTTTGTAGTCACGAGGGTGAGTATTCATTAATCCGAAAAATAATGTGCTCACAAAAATATCAACGTGCGATATAATTTATTTTTAAAATATTCCAAATATTATTGATAAAGAAGAACAATTTAATTTTAAAGGTGTTCTTAATATTTGGAAATAATTTTTTTTTAACATTTTGCTATTATGCTATCATTTGCAAAATTTTTCGTTATTTCAAAGTACCGACAAGAAGATTTATAGAAAAATTGGACACGATTTAGGATTTATTTTTAAAAATCAATTTTAGGTTTTCAAGATTTAAAATACTTTGAAGCAAAATATGTGAGAATTTAAGAAATTTTTTACAGATTTCTCAAAAATTATAGATAAAGTTTAAATTAATTAAAAAGGCACTTCAAAGTAAAAAAAAATTCACTAAAATTAAAATTTTGAAAACATTTCAAAAAACTTAGAACACTATGTAAATTATAAAAGATTGGAAAGTAAAAATTGAAAGCTCTTGAAGACTTTTGAAACGTTTCGAGATAATAAAAAGATTTTTTTAAAGGTTTATAAAAAAGTTAATAATGATATTTTATATCAGAAATTTATTTAAAGAGAATATATAAAAATATTTTATAACCTTTTGAAATATTTTCGAATTTTTCGAAGCAGAATCTGGAAGAGATTAAAGACAATCTATTTATTTTTTTAGCAATCAAAAATAAAATTGAGAGAAATTTAAATCATTTGAAGAGAGATTTAGAAGTTTAGAAGCTTAAGAGGAAAGAAAAATATTAGAAAATTTAAAAATGTGTTATAAAGTTAAATTTTTTTTTAAGTTTTGAAAAAATCTTAAACATCTATAGGGATCTTAAAGGATGACTTCCTATTTCAGAAAATGTTTTCTTTAAAATAACTTGAAAAGATTACAAAAACTTTATAAAATATTTTTAATAATATCAAGAAAAAAAAACTATAAGATGCTAGGTTAATTTTCTAGTTCTGAAAGACTTAGAAAAATTTGAGGAATAATTTGAGTCACTTCAACAGGTATTTTAAAATTTATTTATTTTGGTAACAATATTTCATCTTTTTTGCTTAAAAAATGATCCTTCGTGGTGAAAATTCAGGTTTTAAGTTGAAAATGTGTCTTTTGATTTTAAATTCAACTGTCTTAAGTTTAGAATTGAAATCGTTTTTATTTGATTAATCAGAAATTAAATTATTGGTTTAGCATTCATCGGTTTTAGTTGAAATTGCAACTAGTTTGTTGAAAATTAATCTTCTGCGGTGAAAATTCAGCTATTTAGTTTAAAATGTTTTGCCTAGATTCAACTTTTTTCGATTTAAAATTAAAGTACTTTTTATTTGTTTTATTAAAAATCACATTTTCTGTTGAGAGTTCATTTGTTTTGCTATAAAATTCAACTAGTTTGTTAAAAATATAACTAATTTTTAAAAAAATCTCTTATTTTGCTGAAAAATTTATAATTTGAATTAGATTTTGCTCTTTTCGCTTAGAAATATAACTTGTTTGTTTAATATTCATGTATTTTATTCAAAATTTGTCTTTTTTAGCCAAAAATTATGCTTAATTGTTGAAAATTGATCTTTTTGAAAAAAATTATTCATTGGTTATGGATTGAAGTATTTTGTTGAAACTTCATATTTTTTTTTCAATAATTCATCTTTGTTTGTTAAAAATTCGACTACCTGGCATAATATTAAAATTTTTTGTTGGCAACTAATATTTTCTGGTTAAAAAATTAAACCTTTTTTTAGAAAATTCGTCTCTTTAAATGTGATACCAGATGTTATATTTCTTGTGAAGAATGGATCATTTTTCAGTTAAAAACTCAAAAATTTGAATGAAAATTAACTTTTTTGACGAAAATTTGAATTTACAAAGCTTCATTTAAAAAAAAAACTTTTATAAGATATAAACAAGTGAATTTAAAAGTTAAGTAGCTTTTCGAAATTAGTATCCTTTATTAAAAAGAGTATTTTCCCCTCAAATCAAAAAACTACACTTGAACATATCGCGTTTTTAATAAACATATTTAAATAAAAATAAGAAAAAATTCTCTTTTTAATCTACAATAATAAACTTCGTCAGCTATATTATATTTTTAACTACTTTAAAATTGTAATAATTTCATAATTCTAATATTTTTATCCTAAACCGTTTAGAAATTAAACAACTTTTCAAACTAAACTCTTCAACATTTTGCAATTTGAATGATTTGAAACAAAATATTGAAGACAGTTTCTCTAAGATATTTAAAATTTTAACATTCTTGTTTTGTATTTTTCTCACAATAAAATATATTTTTTCCACGAAATTTTATATCATCTCTTTTGAATTTTTCATAGGAGATATCGCGGACTAAATTTCGATTAGCTAAAAAATCCGATTTTAAAATCTTATCTCTTGATTCAATTTTTTCACTCTTATTGTACTTTGCACATTACGGAGGGTTACTCTTTCCATTAACCATCGATAGCTTATCTATTTTCCCTCACTCCCTCGCGTTATAAATCAACTAGAATCGATTAGTCGATTACCCCCCTTTAAATTTACATAAGAGCATCAGGTTATCCTGATCTGATAAATCTTTCTCACAAATCTACCATTTCATCAATATTCCTATCCAAAATACTCAAACTGAAGACATTGAAAATAAATAAAAATTAATGATTGCAGGTCAATAAATAGTTTTTTGGAATATTATAGATGACCGATTCAATAATGTTTTTTCTCTCCTTGTCACTGACCTACATATTACGAGCCACTATTTTTCAGCTGATAAAATCCAATCGTTTATCATACACAGAAAAAATATCCAATAAATTGTATAGAGCTAATCCTATTGTAGAGGATACGATGGGTAGTTTAATAAAAGTTTAAATCGCTTTGTTTTACATTGCAGGATTCGAAACACGTGAAATGGTTATATAAAATCTAAATTTCTTTCTAAAGTACAGTCTATGTTGAAGAATTCTCGAAACTATAGAGAACATTTCTATAAAATGGTAATCGATTTTTCGCCAAAAAAATTTATTATTTGTATTATATTGTATTACTATTTGTATTACAATTACACAATCACAACACTATTTATAATTGCACTCTATGCAAATTTTTTATTACCTAACCTAGCTGGAAAAATAAATGAGATTTAAACTAAATTAAAAAATATTTCAAGGTTTTTTTAAAAAATGTTCGGGAAATCATTATATATTTTTAGAAATTTAATAGAGTATAAAGTATTTCTAAAAATTTCCGAACATTTCAAGATATTTAGCAGACTTGAAAGAATTCAAGAACAATATTCATATTCTTAAATTACTTTAAAATCTTAAAACTCATTTAAATTCTACTGAAATTCGTTAAAAATTCTTCAAAATTACTTAAAATCTCTTAAATTCTTTAAAAATATCTTGAACTCTTTTAAAATGTTT
Organism: Druon quercuslanigerum; assembly: GCA_010014905.2. Classification (NCBI taxonomy): domain Eukaryota; kingdom Metazoa; phylum Arthropoda; class Insecta; order Hymenoptera; family Cynipidae; genus Druon; species Druon quercuslanigerum. The sequence continues at coordinate 7,397 of JAAAKG020147436.1, forward strand.
TAAAATTCAATTAAATCAATTAAATTAACTTAAATCTTGTTATATTATTTTGAAACTAATTAAAATTCCATTTTAAAATTTAATTAAAAAAAATAAATTAAAAAATTCATTTATTTAAATTAAAATTCTACTGTAATTCCTTAAACATTCTTTAAAAGTACTTAAAATCTCTTAAATTCCTTAAAAATATCTTTAATTTTTTTAATTTTTTGAAAGTTAATTATAAAGTTTATTATTTTTTAAATCAAACAACGCCCATTAAATCCCTTGAAATTCCTGAAAATCTGCTCTAATAAATGAAAATCTTTCTAAATTACATGAAGATCCAAAAAATTCTTTTGATTTTTATTAAATCAATTAAAATGCTTTGCAATATTTATAATTTATTCACTGACTTTTTAAACCATATTAAATTTATCTATATGCCACAAAATCGCTTAAAATCACTTAAAATTTCTTGAACTCATAAAAAGTATTTTAAAGTCTTTGAAATCTTTTGAAAATTCTTGTGATATTTAGAATTCTTCTAAAATCTTCTAAAATCTTTTAAAATTCTTTAAAATCACTTGAAAACATTAAAAATTAATTTATAAAGTTTAATATTTTTCAATTTAAAAGAATTTTTAATTTTTATATTATTTTGAAACTCATTAAAATTCTATTTTTAAATTTAAATTAAAAAGAATATAATAAAAAATAAAATAAAAATTCAAAAACAATATTTATATTTTTAAATAACTTTAAAATCTTAAAACTTATTTAAATTCTACTGAAATTCGTAACAAATTCTTCAAAATTACTTAAAATCTCTTAAATTCTTTAAAAATATCTTGAACTCTTTTAAAATGTTTTAAAATTCAATTAAAAACTTTAATATTTTTTAAATTAAACAACTTTCGGCAAATCCCGTGAAATTCCTTAAAATCTGTTCTAATAATTAAAAATATTTTTCAATTACATGAAGATCTTTTAACTCTTTAAAAAATTTTAATTTATTTAAAATGCTTTGTAATTTTTTTAATTTATTTATCGACTTTTTAAACCATATTGAATTTATTGAAAAGCCATAAAATACCTTAAAATCACTTAAAATTTCTTGAACTCATTAAAAGTATTTTAAAGTCTTTGAAATCTCTTTAAAATTACTTGAAACCTTTTGAAATTAATTTATAAAGTTTACTATTTTTCAATTTAAAAGAATTTTTAAATCTTGATATATTATTTTAAAAATCATTAAAATTCTATTTTAAAAATTAAATTTTAAAAAATAAATAAAAAAAATTAAAAATTTATTAAAGTTAAAAGTCTAGCGCAATTCTTTAAACATTCGTTAAAAGTACTTAAAATCTCTTAAATTCTTTAAAAATATCTTGAACTCTTTTAAAATTTTTAAAATTCAATTATAAACTTTCATGTTTTTTAAATCAAACAACTCCTGTCAAATCCCTTGATATTCCTGAAAATCTGTTCTAATAATTAAAAATATTTTTAAATTACATGAAGATTCTTAAACTCTTTTAAATTTTTTTAAATCACTTAAATTTTTTTTGTAATCTTTAAAATTTATTTACCGACTTTTTAAACCATATTAAATTTATTGAAAAGCCACAAAATCCCTTAAGGTCGCTAAAAATTTCTTGAACTTATAAAAAGTATTTTAAAGTCTTTAAAATCTTTCGAAAATGCTTGTGGTTTTTGGAATTATTCTAAAATCTTTTAAAATTCTTTAATATTAGTTGAAACCTTTAAAAAATTAATTTATAAAGTTTAATATTTTTTAAGTTAAAATAATTTTTTAATCTTGTTATATTATTTTGCAACTAATTAAAATTCTATTTTTAAAATTAAATTTAAGAACATAAATAAAAAATAAATAAATAAAAAATTTATTAAAATAAAAAGTATAGCGCAATTTCTTAAACATTCTTTAAAGGTACTTAAAATCTCTTAAATTCTTTAAAAATAGCTTGAACTCTTTTAAAAATTTTAAAACTCAATTATAAACTTTCATATTTTTTAAATCAAACAACTCCTGTCAAATCCCTTGATATTCCTGAAAATCTGCTCTAATTATTAAAAATATTTTTAAATTTCATGAAGATCCTTAAACTCTTTTGAATTTTTTTAAATTATTTAAAATGCTTTGTAAGCTTTTAAATTTATTTACCGACTTTTTAAACCATATTAGATATTTCGAAAAGCCACAAAATACCTTAAAATCACTAAACATTTCTTGAACTCATAAAAAGTATTTTAAAGTCATTGAAATCTCTTGAAAATTCTTGTGCTTTTTGTAATTCTTCTAACATCTCTTAAAATGTTTGAAAATTATGTAAAACCTTTTAGAATTAATTTATAAAGTTTAATATTTTTTAATTTAAAAGAATTTTTAAATCTTGTTATATTATTTTGAAACTCATTAAAATTCTATTTTGAAACTCATTAAAGTTCCACTTTAAAATTAAATTTAAAAAAATAAACTAAAAAATGAAATAAAAAAATAAATTTATCTTAATTATAATTCTTTTGCAATTCCTTAAACATTCTTTAAAATTGCATAATATCTGTTGAATTCCTTAAAAATATCTTAAAATGTTTTTAATTTTTTGAAATTTAATTAAAAGTTTAATATTTTTTAAATTAAACAACTCCTGTTATTTCCTTGCAATTCCTGAAAATCTGTTCTAAGAATTAAAAATGTTTTTAAATTACATAAAGATCCTTAAACTCTTTTGAATTGTTTAAAATCATATAAAAAAGGCTTTGTAATCTTTTAAATTTATGTACCGACTTTTTAAACCATATTAAATTATTGAAAAGCCACAAAAGCCCTTCAAATCACTTAAAATTTCTTGAATTCATAAAAAGTATTTTAAAGTCTGAAATCTCTTGAAAATTCTTGCGCTTTTTGGAATTCTTCTAAAATCTTTTTAAATTTTTTAAAATTAGTGAAAACCTTTTGAAATTAATTTATGAAGTTTAATGTTTTTTAATTTAAAAGAATTTTTAAGTCTTGTTATATTATTTTGAAACTCATTAAAACTCTATTTTAAATATTAAATT
>JAAAKG020147437.1:0-10458 GCA_010014905.2 Druon quercuslanigerum
TTTCAATTTTAATCTGAAAAATGGCTATCGTTCTTCTCTTATATCTGATTTTTTTTTTTCACAGAAACGCGGGCTGATCCAGCAGAAATACATGCTGTTCAAGATATTTACAATGAGAATCGTTATGACTTGGGTCAAATAGTGTCGTGTCATGGCAGGCTATTCATAATCAGTACTGAATTTTTTCCGCCACATCATCGATGCATTAAAGAACTGAATAGAGCCCAGAATGTAATTTACCAAAGGATTAGGGAACTAAATCCCACTCGCCCAAGTATAAATTTGAACAATAAATCTTGACATTTAAAATACATAAATAATAAACTTTCTGAATAATTAAATTTTTATGAAGATGGTAAAAAAATTGAAAACAGAATTGAATTCTAAGAAACATGAGAAACATGAGTCTTACATTATGACTTGAGAATACCAAAAACAACATGTCGCTAAATTACAAAATTCCTAAAAACTTGGAACTTTATTTTAATCTTCTCACGTGATAATTCAATAACCACAAGACTAAATTACTTTTTTGCACATAAAACACTTTCCGTCTGTTCATTCTAAAACGAATAGTATTCTTTCATGAAAACTTTTGTATTCGATTCAGCGAGTAAATAGATCGAAATAAAATTCTTCAATTTTTTGAATAAAAAATTGCATTTTTTAAAACCGTCTCTGGTTGAAAAAGCTTGCACCTAAAACGAGAAAAAAATGTCTTACTAAATTCTGTCGAAACATAATAATTTGATTTCGAAGTACTTTATTTCAAAATTACACGAAAGTAGTCTCCTTTTTCCTTGAATTGAAAATATAATTTTTTCAAACGATCCTATACATATGTCAAATTGTAAAAATATAGATGAGGTTGTTATGTTATTCTACTTTTCAAATATAAGAAATAATAATTTTTATCTGAACATTTTAAATTCAAGATTTTTGGAATTGATCATTTTCAAACTCCAAACAATATACCATATTTCATAACTTTGTAGTTTAAATGGTTGTACTTTTGCCCTATAAAATTAGGAGCCTGAAATATTGACCTCCACTGATTGCCGTACAAATGTAAAAGAGACAATAAACGAGTATTCCAGGAATTTACAAAAGAAGCATAATAATTTTGTGTAAGATCGAATGTCAGTTGAAGAGACTAGATCGATTTAAAAACAAATCGATGAGATTTCTTTGGAAAATTAAAGGATATAATATCATAAGCTCTAAAAATTGAATTATTCCATATTTGTTCTTATTTAGGTAATTTTAAGCAGGAACGATCTCAAATTTAATGTTTTTAAACTTCCTTTTGCTCATTCAAATACTGAAAATTGTACACGTTTTAGTACAAGAATTTCTATTAAAAATTAATAAATCAGTAAATCTTCACTGACAAACATTTTAATTTGAAATTCTTTCTGTACGTAGATTTTAATAAATGCAAACACTGAACTTTCGAAAAATGTAATTCTTTTATATTAAAATTACAACGCAAAAATTTAATATTCAAATTATAGAACGCAGAAATTAAAATTAGACATTATGATATTTAATTTTCAATTATTGATAAAATCGTTCAAATATTATTTTAATTTTGGATCGTTCAATTCTGATTACGCCATTTAGAACTGCTTTCAGATTTGGAGAGATATAAAATTAGTGGGAAATAATTGTAGATAATTGTTAAATTATCAAGGATTTTTATTCGAAAATTTAATTCAAAAATAAGCGAATAAACGTCAAGACACTCGAAATGAAAACATATTTAAAAATTTGAAACATATTAATCCAATTAAAACGAAAATTGTTTTCTTTGTTCCTCTGAAAGTATCATAATTGTGTATTTCTTAATATGCGGTATTGATAGATATACTAATTCAAAATTTGTATAATGTTCTCTAATCATACGGGGCAAGGGGTGCAAATGCGATAACATTAGAAAGACTTTTTACAATCCTAAAAATAATTTGTAGTGTACATTATTTTTTAGAACTAAGAAAACATTTTTGCAAAAAGTATGAAAATTTTAGTTCTTGACCAATTATTAGTAGCCTCAGAACTCAGTACAATGTAGTAGTTCTGAGTCAATCATTCGTATTGTTAAAAGAGCTATTGTCTATATTTTCTTACAGAAAAATATAAAATACCGGAAGTCAATCAGCCGTACGATATAGTTCTTCGTACTGACAGCCATGGAGATGGACGCCTGAAAAAAGTTGCATACATAAATACCTGGCGCTTGATGGTTTCCACACGAGGCCGTAGCAAGGGTAATATATAAACTAAAATATAATTTAAACAAATATTAGACCCTGTCTGGAACGATCAATTGCTCGCAAGTATAAACAATATTTTCTTACGTAATCAGATCAGGCAGTCGCTCTCAGGAACAACGATGTGTTGGTGCGTGAAATAGGAATTGATCATGAAACGGGAAAGCCAATATTTAAATCTATTGCATTAGTTTGGAAAGGTATATGGCTCGCAGAGGAACTACTGCCTCTCGTGCATGGTAATGTAAAAACTTATATAGCATGTCAAACCAAGATTTTATGGATATGTGCCCAAAGTTTTCAGAATTTTTTGTAGTACTAATTAGTTTGGTTCTCTGAAAAACACTCGCAGTTTTCATTACAAGTTAACTAAATATATAATTTATCAGACAGAAAACCACGTAATAATATTCAAATTTTTTTTTGAATTATTAAAATTAAATTTTTGCTAAAAAATTATTTATAGTTTAAATACAGTGTGAAGTTTTATATAGAATCTTCATTTGTTTTGTATAAAAAATGTATAATACAAATGAATATTACATATAATACTTCACACTATATATAAACTATATATAGTGTTTCCGCTTGAGTTAGTTTGCATCATTAATGTACAATAAGATATCCGGTAGTTTTTAGTTACGTGCCTGTTAATAAATGAAATAATTAACTTTTATAATATGTTTTACAGGTAGACCATGAGTCGAAAGGACTGTAAAAAATTTGGCTCCTACTGAAGTTTTCTTGGCCGGGTTGCCCTGAAACAAAATCGTATGTATGTATTAATGTCTGAGCAAGCTGGAGAGAATATTCCTCGTGAACTTTTGAAGCCCAGTGCACGCTATCAAGTAAATGATATGAATGATGATTTTTATTTACCTCCATTATTCAGATCTGTAACTAAAAATATAATCATATAACCACTACGTCCTCGTTCCATTCCATCATCAACGATAAGCTTGTCGAAGCAGACGCTACACCCGCATAGATTGCTGATTCATTCTCTCACTGCCTTGTAACTTTTTAACTTTTACTTTGCAAGTACTGTAAAAACGTGGATCTAAACAATGAAACTCCTTCTGTTGCAGCGCTAGTGTAGTGTGGTGATATATAAAAAAGGAATAAAGTCCCATCAAAAAGTGCCTTAATTTATACTTAGTGGTATGGGTTATGATTACAATATTGGAAGAATGAACAATAAATTTAGAGTTTCTGGACTGATTTTTAATTTTAGGAACTCCTAAAGTGATGGTATCAATTAAGTTACTATTAGGGTAAGTGCAAGTGAAGGTCGACAATCATGGAAACTAGTAACAAGCGGGGACGTTTGTTGGGAATTCCAGTGTGGGTTTGTTACGGTGAACCCTGCGATAGGCACAATTCAATATTGCTATTGCTTACAGTGGATGAAGTGAGACAGAGAGAGAACAAAGAGCATTGTACGGAGAACACGCTAGTTGTAGAGCGAGCGAACTGGACAACGGTAATGATCCTCGCCTTCTTCCCCGCTTACAAACTCGTGCCACTTCTTATCACTCTTGCTCGACAAAAACTCGCAACGATTTGCGAGACCGCTACCTCTTGAATAAAAATGTTGATTGTCAATAAAAACTAAAAATCTACGGATATAAAAACAATAAATTTCGTTCAGGCACTTAAATTTCAAAATTTAAGATAATCCGATGAATCTTAAAATTCCAATAATATCGGTAATAAATTATAGCGATTTTCTCCCTTCCTTAATAGTTTATCAAATCATCAGATGAAATACATTTACAAAGCCATGCACATGGTCTTGTTAATGAACAAAATAAACATTAGTACATTAATAAACAATCCAATTGTCTAAATATTCGGGGCAACTCTCTGACAGATCTCAAAGTAATAATAATAATAGCAAACAAAATAGGGGATAAATTGAAAAGAAATACATGTACTACTTGAAAATATTAGAATATAATTATTTTCAATTAACAATAATAAATTTTGAAAAATTTTATGGGACGATGGTCGGGGGAGCTAAGGCGCAGGTTTTGGACCCACTCTGTCGGCTTAAGGGTTCGATTCCCGCCTCGCACTCTGGAAGAGCCTCGGTGGCCCATGCGGTGAACACTAGCCTAGCAAGGGAGTTGTTCATCTCTGGAGAGTCGTGGGACCAGTACCTCTAGAGAAAAAGGTTCTTGAAGTACTTAAGGCTGTTGCTCTTGGTGGTTCGGAACCCAACTTAAACTTTATGTCCCCCTCCCATCACCAAGTAGGTATGTGGGAGGTGTATAAAAGATAGGAAAGTAGGTGCAAAAAAATTTAAACACTTAGGGGACACATTAGAAGCTTCCATCCAAATAAAAAAATGTATTTTTTAACATTTCAAATAAGCGCGCGAACGGCAGCCAATAAAGCGCATTATACTACGTATTCGCAGGAGTGCAGAGTGCCCGTGTTGAGAGAACGGGATAAGGGATGAATGGAAATTTTTAAATTTAAATTTATGAAAAAACGAAGTGACTAAAAAAATCACCTTCCTTAAATAGTTTTACTATTATATTTGATATAATATGAGAATACGCTGTACGTACTTCTTTTGCTGAGCTTCAGTTTCACTATTTTAATTAGTCATTTTTCACTAATTAAGTTGAACGGGTCCTGGTCGTTTGCACGGGACGAGTGTTGCATCGCTCTTCTATATTCGTTTAATTACAGGTGTTATAAAGGAGTGCATAGTACTATGAGTGGTTGGTGGTGTTAATATTGTCGTAGAGAATAAATAAAAGCGTATTGTTTAATCGCTTTCAGTTAGAAAAAAGGTATTATTTTGACTTTCAAAATTGAAGTATCGTTTTGGGTGCGTTTTCGATATGGTGGCATGTGCTATCTGTAATGAAACTATAACGAGAGGAGCGACGGATTCTCTAGCCTTTGGAAAGTGTGGCGCTTTTTCTCATTTAACCTGTCGAAATTTGTCGATAAAGGATATTGAAAGTATCAACAAAAAACAGAAGGTTTGGAAATGAACTAATTGCTCTAAACCGTTTGGTGAGGAAAGTACTTGTCTGCGTGGGTCTCTCTTAGCTGTCTCGTCTGAGGGAGACGTAAGTAAACCAGGGATGCCTTCTGTCAGGCTGGGGCCCGGAGTTGAAGAATTTATATCCAATGCTATTTCTAAAGGGCAGAGGTCTGGTCTTCAAAAAATCACTTCCTTGTTGAAGGAATTTGAGGCTAAAAAAATGACTTGATAATTCTGTGGAAGCAGCCATCAAAGGAATAAAAGCTGATGTTATTGAAAATTCTTCCCGCATCGTCCTATTAGAGGATACTACGTTTTCGAATGTGAAAGACATTATCAAGCTCCAAGCAGACTCCGAATCTACTTTCGACGATAACAGGTTTTTGAAGACTCAAGTTTCTAACTCAATAAGTAGATGCAATTACCTTAAACAAAATTCGCGCTCTTCCACACTTAAGGTTCACGGTTTACCTGTCAAGTTATCGGAGGATTTGTCCGCTAATTTCTGCGAGATTGCTGCAATTTTCGAGGTACCTCTCACAAACGATGACATTTCGCCTATTTACCGTCTTAGAGTTTTTACAATCAATTCCACCTCACGGAATATTGCACCAATATTGGTGATTTAATTGCAAGAGCATTCTACTTGCGTGAAACTTCTTGAAAACTGCAGGAAAAAGCGTGGAGAAAATTAAAGAATCTGTGGACAACCGGGGGTAAGATTTTTTGCCGTAAAGAGGACTTTTCACCCGGAATTTTTCTTGCCAACATTAATAACCTTGATGCCCTCAGTTAAGATGCCTTCAGAATTAAACTGCACTATGTGGCGCTTACAGCTAATCAGCTACGTTTTTTGTATACTTTTTTTGGAAATTTTTGTTGTTTTTTCTATTCTCTTCAATTGTATAAGTATAGGTTTGCACTGAGAGGTTTGCCTTTGAGGACCTATATGATTTTTTATGCATGGTTGATTGTTATTTTTATTTATGGATTTGTTACCAAGTTAGTTAAAAACAAGTTCCAATTTTTTTTAGCTTTCTTCTTTGCCTTTGTACATGTAATCTCAAAGAATCTAAAAGTTCAATCTGCAAATACTTAGAAACTAAATCTTTTAGGATATTTGTCATCATTCTCTATAAATTATTCTTTCAGAGTAAAAACAATTCCATTTTCGTTTGAAAAATTATCTTTATGAGTTGAAAAGTTCAACTTATCTGGTTCAAAATTCATGTACTTTTTGGAAATTCGTCTATTTCGGTAAAATATTGTTCTTCAATGAGTATTCAACTACAATAAATACTGTAACAAAAATTTATCAGATCGTTCCTTACGCCTGCTAAGAATCTAATGGTCTTCAGTTATAAAAAAATATCTCTAAGTTGGTTACACATCATGAGTCAAATTCATGTTGGTTGTATGCTGGCGTATAATAATTTATTTATTTATGCAACTTATTTTAAATTTTTTATATACTATTGTTATTAAAAAGTTTTTGTTCTTGAATTTTAAATTGTTTATGTTTTAATATTAGGAAATGAAAAACAATAAAGGTGAATGTGCGTTTTACACGTCATATATGCACAAGAAAATATCAGTTTGTGCATTTAGCCTAGTTTTAAGTTTCAAGAAATTCAAATGTCATTGTTTTCAATAAAGTCAAATCTGTTAAGCCATCTGATTGTTCTTTTAGCTTGCCGATTTCTCATGTTTTAATTCCTATAGTCTTCTTTAAAATGAATATTTATCATCTTTAATAAATTCACATATTTTTACGAAAATGGTATTTATTCAGTAGGCAATTATTATAAATAAAAAAATTTAATGAAATAACTAATTCTTCATTTCTGCTTAAATATAAACTAGACTAATAGAACTTTTGAATTAGAAAATTTACTATTATATATTTAGTACGGAATTCACATCGTAAGAAACGCTATTAATTGGTTGAAAATCAGTGCATATATATTTTTTTCAAATTTGTCTTTCTTTCCAGAAAATTAACCTTCTTGGTTGAAAGTTCATCTTTTTGATTAAAAGCTTCACCACTTTCTTGAATTATGGGCTCTTAAAAAAAATGTATTTTTTCGTCAAAAATTGATTTCTTTTTCTTTTTGTGAACCTTCATTTTAGAAAATCAGAAAATACTTGAACTGTCACATACACCATTAAATTTTTAATTATATATGTATATAATTAAACTATTTGTCATAAGGACAACCGCAGGATTTCGCCGGGATCGGGTGCTAATCTGAAAATTTGCAACCGATCCCAGCGAAATCGCGGTAAAATTTCATCCATAACCACGTCTCACTACCGTGAGATAGGTGGTTACAGTCTGTGACGAAATCAATACAGCGATGCGGGAAAATTCTCGTGTACCCTGAGGAGACGGAGCGACCCAAGGACGACCGCCTTCTGCATTTTCCCCGCAAGAGTTTTAGTAAAAATATTGTTTACACGCTGATGTGCTTTTTAGGTTATTAACTAGCGAAAGTTTGGCACCTCCAAGAGCACCGATGATAAGGACGATTAATTTAACAGAATATTCCGGGTACAATCGTCGAAACTCCCTTAAAAGGTCTCTATACCTATCTTTCTTTTCATTCTCCTTGACTATGATGTTTTTGTCAGCTGGTGCCGAAAATTCGAAAACGAACATGGTTCGCTTCTCGAAGTCAAAGAGAACTATGTCAGGCCTCGGGTGTGCAAGAGAAACAATCCTCATTCTCGACAATTGACTCTATTTCCCTAGGAGCGTTTAGCGGAGTGATATCAAGGTTAATGCCATAATAGTGACAGAGATGGTAGTAAAGCACTCTTAGTACCGCATTGTGCCTTTGGATCTAGGTCGTTCCTCATGATTTGGACAACTAGATAGTATGTGTCCTAGATGCTCGGGGTGTGCATAGCACGCCCTGCAGCTATCATCGGAAATGTCTTGGCTCAAAATATAGCAACGGTATGTTAAGGTGGAAATGGCACTCCTGCGCTTTCTGAATTCGGGCTTTTAGGAGTGAGTACTCGACATAGATAAGATTTGATGCATTTTGCTCACCTTTGATACTGAAGTTAAATCCGAGTGTTTCAGCAACCTCCTCCGCTGCTTTTTACAGAAACGCGCCTATGCCCACTTCTTCATGCCTCCTGACCATTTTAAGAAGAGGGTCTCTTTCATTTGCGACTCTATGCGCTGTACCCATAATAATCCTGTTGTGAAGACATTCAAGATTCAATATTCCGCGTGCACCTTGACGGCGTGAGATGTACAGTCGCGGAACAGAAGACTTAAGATGCATGAGTGTTACCGGGACGGCAAGCATGTTCGTTGCAGATACTTATTTCCTCGTCGAGAGTTCGGAAGACCACATCTGTCGGATGAGCCACTTATATCTGCTTCGGAGAGTATCCTTTATAGATGTCACATCCTGAATGCCGCCCTGCGGCACGCCCAGGTATGTATAATTAATAGTTATTAATTATAATTGAGAAAATCTAACTATTTTTGGTTAAATCATAACTTTCTTGTTTAGTTTGAAACTAATTTTTTGATCTGAAAATTTAACTGCTGAATTTTTTCTTAAAAATTTATCCTTTTTAGTTGAAACCTCAATTTTTAGTTGAAACCTATTAACTTATAGTCTCTCCAGCCCAAAGGTGTCGTATAGCTCTTCTGTCGACTAGCTCTGGGTCTTCAGAGATGCTATTAAGTTTTCCTCGCTTCAAATAAACCTTAGCGCATTTTTCTAACCCAAATTTTATTCCTATTTCCTTAGTGCATCTTTCAACAATCCCTAGAGCTAGATGTAGTTGCTCTTTACTTTTAGCATAGATCTTAAGAACATCCATGTAAAATACATGAGTGACCTTGTGCTCTCGATTTGAAGGTTTGCCGCAAAGGTGCCCCTGGGAATGGCGAAGGGCTAGAGATAGTGGCAATAATGTGAGGCAAAAGAGGAGTGGGCTCATCGAGTCGCCCTGAAAGACATTTTTTTGGAAAGTGACCTTGTTAGTTGTCATATGATTTTTTCCAGATAGGATAGTTAATCTGGTTTTCCAAAGGGGCATCAATCTCTCTATGCACTTCACGGTTTGCGGATGAACCTTTAAGCTTACCAAAAGACAGATGATAAGTTTATGAGAGGTCGAATCGAAAACTTTCCGGTAATCAATCCAGGCCATCGATAGGTCACGCTGGCAGGATGCTGCATCCTTGCAGATACAGTTATCGATAAGCAGGTTCTCCCGAAATTCTGCTACGCCTTTCTTTGACTTGCGTTGTTCATACATTCCTTGCCACACAGGTCGATTGCCCTAACAATTTTATCATTTAAGATAGCTGTAAATATCTTATACAGTGTGTTCAGACAAGTGACTGGCCTGTAATTATTTGGGTCAGCTAAATTGCCCATTTCGGCAGGAGTAATGTGCGCCCTTACACCAACCACACCGGAATTGGTTCTTCCAACTTCAAATATAAGGTGAAAATACGGGCTAGATGCTGATGTGCTGAAGGAAATTTCTTCCACCAAATGGTCTTGATACCATCTGGTCCTGGAGCGGAATACTTTTTCATACGTCTAAATACTTTTTTCACCTCCTCGGTAGTGATGGTTGGGCATTCTTTCTCAGGTGTTTTTATGAGGTCTTCTTTCAGTCTATGTTGAACTTCGTAGACTTCTCTCCAAAATACTTCGACTACTCAGGTTTGAACGGGTGGTCGATAATAACTGGAAGGTCTTAGAAGAGTCGCGATGGGTCTGAGAGACACTGTTGGTTTTCTCTGACCCACCTCTCTCTCCGCTCTAGACTTCTCTTAGCGTCAGATAGTATCAGTATTCTCTCAACAATATGCTACCTGATGGTATGTATATGGGCCATTTCACGTCAAATTTAATTCAAAATTTTCGATTGTCTTTAAAATTTTTTCCTTAATTCTATGGCGAAAAAAAATTATACCTATTTTTTTATTTTATTATGATATGGACATTTTCCGAGATATAAATTGTTTAATTTATCGGTTACAAAAAAAATACTTTTTTAACTGCTTCGTGAATCGCGCTCTTTGAGAGTATCAACAATTTATGATAGAGAAAAAATGCGTCAAGAAACCCACTTTAAAGTGCATTATTGTGCGATAAAAAATTTCGACATTGAATAATTTTTATACAACAATCTTATCAACAA
>JAAAKG020147438.1:0-10458 GCA_010014905.2 Druon quercuslanigerum
TTATTATGTAAGTGGTATGGAATGGAAGTCATGTAAACCCTTAGGGGACACATTATGAATAAAGAAGAAGAAGAACTAACTTTCCGAATTTTTTAAAGAGTAAAACAATTGACAGAAAATTGAATTTGTTTACAGAAAAATGTGATGAAATTGTAAATTATAGGTCATTTTACCATCATTTTAGTTCTGCAAGGGGCAAATTAAATTTGTTTGAAAACATCCGAAAAGTTTCAAATGTAGGGAATCTTTTCACCAAAAAATTAGGCTATCATTTATCAGGATTCATTTTTTTTTAAGTTTTTAATAAGTACTATGACTAACAAATTTTATGCCTTAATTACGTATTTTACTTTTAGGTACTTTACTTTTTTAAAAACGTACTTTAATTTTAACTTAAAATACTAATGCCCTTATATATACATTTTTCAGCTGTTATTTGTGCTAAATATGAAACCACGGAGGCTCTAAGGACACTTTGAAACCTTTTTGGAAATTTCAAAGACTAAGGTGGCCTTTGAAAGGAGAGGACCAGTCGCTAGATTCGAGTTTCATTCACGAAATTCATAAAAGGATTATAATGAGACTGTTCGGGTACCGATCGGTTTTCCTGATTGGGAGTTCCGACCTGGCCCCGGTCTGGGCGTGCGTTTGATCAGTGATCTGGCCCTGATTATAATTCCCGATCTGGCCTGGAATGGCCCTGATCGGGGCCAGATCAAAATTTTTACAAGGAATTCAATGGTATTACATCCCAGACAGAAAAATTATACATATTTCGAAGTATTGTATATAATTTTGATTTCTTTTATACATTTTTTGTATAAAACAAATAAAAATTATACTTAATTTTTTCCGCTATGTATAAACGATGTATACTTTTTCTGTCTGGGATGCAACTAGACTTCATTAATATTCACTTGAAGTCTTTTATATTCTACTAGGTCACTATAAATTACAATTAATTTCTTTAAACTTTAGATAATTTGATTCAATCGCTGATTTGAATTAAAATTCACTCAATTATTTTAAATACTATTAAATTGCACTAAGTTCTATTGAATCACACAGAAATAAAGTAAATTTCATTAAAGCACGCTGAATTGCACTAAATTCTATTGAATTGAATTATATTTTTTAATTGTGTGGATTCTATACGCATTTCAGACAGTTTAAAAATAAATTGTTATTTTACAGTGTCTTCGAAATTCAAATTATTATAATTAAATACATCTTTCGCACTGTATTAAAATGTAAATCAAATGATCCAAACATCGTGCGTGAATACGATCCTTTTTCTTGTTGAATCTTTTCATTAATTTGAATACTAGGGTGGTCCAAAAAAGCATGGTAAATTTTTTTTGCATGTTTAAGGGCAAAGATTCGCCTCATTGTATTCTAACTACAAAAAAATAAATTTTTTTTTGGTAATTTGAACAGGTGCCTTTTTTATTTTTTTTAAATAATTTTTTAGTATTTGAACAAATGTGACTGGGAAGTATGAAAGCCTGTAGAGAATTATCGAACGAAGAACTTCATGTATCAGACATATGGGTTTGGCACCCCGAACACACCCCCACGATTACCTGAAAACTACCGTCAAAACCAAAAATGTCTATTCTTCATGGAATTGACCTTTTGAACACTGTATACTGGTCTTTTTTTACTTAAAATTATTAATATTGGTCTAGTGTAATATTTTTAATCGTTGGTTAATAAATTTTTTATTATTTAAACAAATGGAATTTGTTTAAATAATTTTTTTCGAAAATTCGTTATTTCTCCTAAAAGTTCTTACTATTAGTCTAGTGGAATATATAATAATATTTTTCAATTATTTTTAATTGTTCAAACAAATAAAATTTGTTTAAATAATTTTTTGTTCGGAAATTCGTTTTTTCCTTTAAAAGTTATTACTTTTGGTCGAGTGGAATATTTATTAACATTAGTTTTAAATTGTTTAAATAAATGTAATTTGTTGTTTTTAAAGTTTTTTAAATAAAAATTATAACTACTGGTCTAGTGGAACATTTAACAAAATTTCCTAATTTATTTGTAATTATTTAAAGAAATCTCATTTGTGTAAAAATGTTTTTTTTTTCAAAATTCGTTGAACTGGCAGTTTAAATCAATTGAGTAATATTAATTTATTTTCAAATATTTTTCAATTCCTAAAAGCTTTAAATATTATTTATTTTTAACTAGTAATACTATTCAGCTAATAATTGAAAATTATTGAACTAATAGTAATAATTTTAAAGGAAAAAACAAATTTTCGAAACAAAATTATTTTTAAAAATTCCATTTGTTTAAATAATTAAAAATTATATCAAAACTGATAATAACTATTCCACTAGACCAATATTAATAATTTTAAGCAAAAAGAAGACCAGAATACAGTGCTCAAAAGGTCGATTTCATTAAGAATTGACATTTTTTATTTTAAGGATATAGTTTCTAGGTACTTGTGGGGCTGGATTAGGGGTGTTAAGCCAGTATGTCTGATACGTGAAATTCTTCATTGGATAATTATCTACAAGCCCCTATACATAGTAAACTTCAAGTCAAAACCGGCACCTGTTAATATAAAAAAAATAAAAAAATACAAAAATAAAAATTATGAAATTTCTTTATTCGGATTTGGAATGCAATGGGGGGGGGGGCGTTACCTTCTAAAAAGAGAAGCGTTTTTTAGTCGTTCTATTGAACACTTTAGTTCAACTCGTTCAACTCTAGCACTGTACTGATACATTTTTAATCTATATTAATTTAATCCCATAAAGTAATTATAGAGAGGCTTAGATTTGACTAAAAGTGTAGTTAATTACTTTGACATCAAAGTTAATGAATGCAGAAAATGCACTGACAATAGGTATTATGAACGAATGATTTTGTGCGCTTTATAAAATTGAACCA
This sequence comes from Druon quercuslanigerum, assembly GCA_010014905.2. NCBI lineage: Eukaryota > Metazoa > Arthropoda > Insecta > Hymenoptera > Cynipidae > Druon > Druon quercuslanigerum. The sequence goes on from JAAAKG020147438.1 coordinate 2,914, forward strand.
TTCATATAGGTATAATTAAAATTCTATGCTGAAGTAAATCAAAGCATTTCGGTCAAGAAACTGATAATAATTAATTTTGAATTTCGAGGAGATTATCGTGCGACAGGTTCATTATGACAGTAATTTATAGGGATTATATTGGTTTCATCTCAGGCAGAAAAATCATACATAGTGGGGGGTATTATATATATTTTTTGTTAGTTTGATACATACTTTATTATAAAACAAATGAAAAATTAAAAACAATGTCTTTAAGTATGTATAAACTATACATAACTTTTCTGCCTGGGGCAAGAGAATGAAAAATTGCTTTTTTAAAGTATAATGATAATGCTTATAAATGCTAAATTCTTAAGTCTCCTTGTACTTCTCTTTTTCTTGATTTACTCTAGAATATTCAAATAATTAGAATTATTCCACTATGAATTCCGAAACTTGATTTAGATGTTTGAAGAAAAATAAATTCTCAAACAGTTTATTTCTTTCAATATCAATTCTAAATCAACAAAATTACATAAAAAAGTTATTTGTGATCCGATTGAAGTAGTGAAATCAATTCCGTCTGATTATTTGTGGGTATTAGACCAAATTCTCTTGAAATTGTATACCAAACGAAGTTTTCTGAAATTTCAAATTCCCTAGATTCTATGATAACTCGACTTTATAAATTTCATTTATTTTGATGAATTAATGTTTTTTTGTTTTCAAAATCGTAAAAATTTTACTGGCGAAAGCTCGGTACTGATCTAAATCGCATTTAAAAGTTACTTCTGTAAATCAACACTAATTGAGGTGCTTTTAATTTTAAAAGCTTTTAAAGCCAATTAGATTTAGAGTTGGCTTTTAATTTAAAAATCCCTATAGTCGAGAAGATATGCAAATATACTTAAATGAAAAAAGCTCTTCAAGCACAATTAAACTACCATACGACATCGCAGAATTTTCTTTGACCCCCAACCTCAAATCTTAATAAGATTTTCTAAAGTAAGAAAATAAAATGTGTTAATAACAATCAGCATTTAGTTTTACAAACGTACAATTTTATCATTTCTTCAAAACCAACAATGTTGCGTAGTCCAACACTTTATTTTATTTTTAACTATTATTCTTTAGCCCAAAAATTATGAAAATTCCTATTTATTTATCAGAGGCTTCACAGTCGTTCTCTTTGATTGAAAATTCATCTTTTTTGTAGAAATGTCACATTCTTTGGTTCAAAATCCAAGTGTTTTGTGGAAAATTTATTATTTTTTAGTTAAAAATCATCATTTTGGATCAAAATCAATTTATTTGACCACAAATTTGATTAATACGATGAAAATCGATTTGTTTTGTTGAAAATTTGTTTATATTTGAAAATTAATTTTTTTAAATAAAAATTTAACTATTCCATTTAGGAATAATGATGTTATTTTGTCGATCAGGATAATTAATTAATTCTTATGTTAAATTTGGCTGAATACTGGTCAAAATAACTTTCTGAGGAAACGAGAAAAAATATGCAAAGGCCCGTATTTGAACCGGGAACGCCACTTTTCACGAGTGGAGCGATGACCAATTACACGACCAAGCCCACAACATAATATTTCTTGTTTTTCCTGTCAAATGTATTGAAAAATTCTTGTCACGAAATAAATGTAACAGAAAGAAGACGAAAAAAAATAGACGTCCTACACCCTTGAGAACATGGCCCGGAAGATATCTACTGTGTATACTGGCATAAAATCAAAGGAATGGGTGAGAGAAAATAGAATTAGGAAAAGAAAAAACTCAAGGTTGCGTCCTGAACAAAAGCCTCTTGAGACTTTTCCTTATATCAACCTAAGTGTTGTTTTCAGTTCTTCGAAGTTGTTATTCGTAAATCTAAAAATGTCTTAAGGCAATCGTGCACATCATCAACATTCAATAATTTTAATTTTTGAGTTGCTTGACATTCGGTTTTATTTGTTCTGCTCCTGACTTTATTAAAAGTTAAAGAAATTTTCTCTATTCTATGTCAACCACAAATATACAGTCAGCAAGTTGAATTGCTAATCTTGGTTACAAATCAAGATGAGAATACTGTCACGTTTTTAAATGGGTTAAAAGAAAGCTCTTTAAGATATGTTTTTTTTTAGAAAAATATCCTCAATTTAATTTTACGTTGATTTAATATGTGAGGAAATTAATAATGAGAATTTAGGAGTAATATCAATACAGTTCGTTTAAATAATTACGTATTTTTAAATGCCTAAATGACTCAGATGGAAACAACGTGATTCGCGTTTCTTTAAGAGCACCTAAAAGTTTATTTTCTGTACTTTATATTTTCCTAAAACACAAACACTGTCGCAACTGTCATATATCTAAAGATTTCATAAGTAAGATGCGAGGTAAGAGAGCTTTTTTATGTTTCATGCCGGATATATATTTTTTATTGTAGAGGATGATTACATATTTATATGTGATTTCAGTAAACTGAATTTAATTTTTAATTAATTTTCTGTTACATTTATTTAAGGTTTTTATTCATTCTAATAATAATAATAATCATGCACTCAGCTGTAACCTAGTCCGTGCATGGTGGGGTAAAACCCAGGCTTCACCCAATATACCTAATCAGGCATATTAAACTTCATTAAAGTATATTAACATATATATATATATATATAATTAATTATTCCAGTTTGATGTCCAAAAATGGATCCAAATTTATTAATTAGTACTTAAAATCTATTAAATATATTTATTTATTTAATAAAAATAATTTCTTCTTCAAAAAACACGGTCGTTGCGTGAAAGGACAACAGCGGTGATGAACTTCAATTTATGCTGAATGGCTTGGAGTGGCCTTGATCCTAAATCGGGCGAATCCAAAGCTGAACAAGCAGGGCTACATGAACCACTTTTGTTGCATTTGGACGCATGCCTGACTACACCTGTCGCAACTGACGCGCTGAGACTGCTCTCATACTGTTATCACGCTTGACTGAACATTATCAAAATGCTAAGGACTACAATTCTAGGATTATCGTATACTAAGGGTTCTTATATCGGGAGTTGAGTGTACATCATACACGTCAATGGATGTTTAAAAAACCAGGATAAAACCCGAGAAAATGTAAACAAAAAATTAATTAATTAAATAGTTAAATGAATATTTTATTATTTTGATAATAATAATAAGTAAATAAGAATTGTTATAATGAGAATAAGAGACGAGCAGATTAATTTTGTATTACGTATATTCTGAATATGCGTGTAATTAATTCGTCATGATTAATGTCAATGGTCAGTGGTACAAAATTGCAAAGTTGTGCTATTGTCTAAAAACGGATATTGTCCATTTAGGGGAGGGGGGCCTTTGAAAGGCTCCATGGACTGCGAATTCTTGGTCGATTAAGTAGTGTACAAATACGCACTTGCGTATACGTATACTTACGTACGCGTTGCATTTCAATATGACGGAACGCACCGAACAAAGTCTGTGCATTAAAGTTTGCTAAAAACTTGGCCTTATTTCATATTTGGCAACCGTTCTTATGATTCGAAAATTGTGTGATGATAAGTCTATGAGAGATACTCTAATCAGTGGAAGGTGACCTTTGCTCCTGGTAGGCCCGCAACGGACAAAACCCCTCAGAAATGGGAAAATAGAAAGTTTTTGTGCACTAAGATTATTTGTGCAAAAGTGGTGACTAGATCTTTCACGACATTGCCCCAGCACATGAATCACATCCTATTCAGCATTTTATGGTAAAACGCGGTCTTTCACAGCTTTGGAAGCCCCCATACAGTTCTGACCTAGTTCTCTGTGATTTGTGATTATTTCTCAAATTAAAATATCCTCTAAAAGAACAAAGATTTCAAAGCGTAGAGAAAATAAAACAGAATGCGATGAAACAGCTGCTAGTTATTGTTACAAAAGGTAACTTTAAGATGTGTCTTCGAAAATGGGAGGATCTCTGGAAATAGATTGTGGCTTCCGCAGAGAGGAGTATTTTAAAGGGGCATATTATCAACATTAAACAGATTTAACTCTTACTCCTGTTACACTAGAAGTTAGGCTATTTTCCGGACAGACCGTTTGCAGGCATAATAAAGGGAAAGCCTGTGTAGCCTGTGTAGCCGCAGAATATAATATCATGTAATTCTTCACGTGACACTCTGGTATGTTCCCTTCAGAAAATAAGGGAAAATACAAAAGCGTAGTATTTTGCTTTTACATATATATGTCGCCAAATTTATGCTAGAAAAGAAAATAAATTAAAATTTGGGTATTATACATTTTTACAAGAAAAAACTAAAAAATAAAATCAAGGCTTATTTTCTTAAGGTGAAAATTGATATCTGGAAATGAATGCAGAAATAATTTTCAAACTAATGTTTGGTATGCAGGCAATATATTTCGAAAAGAGGATCTACAAATTTAATTTAATGCATTTAATGCGTTATGCGATAAACTTTTCAAAACAAGATTGCCCTTTGAGTGTGTGTGTGTGTGTGTGTGTGTTTGTTTGTGTGTCATAGAAGTTTTCAAGCCAAAAAATAAAGTAGGGGACTGATGTACACATCTTTCGATAAGTTTAGTCTATCGAGTCTGTTGATGAAACATTCTACAGTTTTTTGTGTAATCCAGAAAGAAAATACAAGAAATTTAATTATAATTGACAATAAAAAAATATTTTGTACCATATCATTGATGAAAATTTCCATAGTTTTCTGTGTAATTCAGAAATAAAATACAAGAAATTTAATTTTAATTGACAATAGAAAAATATTTTTACCGTACATATCACAAGTTATTGACTTGTCTTTTTCCTTTGAAACTTGCTTTAATATATTTCCTGTTTGAAGATCTTACCCACTTTTTTACACATTTAAATATAAAAGCTCATAAGAATATCTTTCAATAATTTTGGAAACCTGAAAAATAGTTTTTACATACAAATTTTTTAAATAACATAAACTTGTTTGAAAAAAAAAAGATTTTTTGCTAGGAAAAGCATTTTTTTATATTTATAATGATAACAATAGATACAGGTTTCATGTGTTAATATGAAATTTTGTCAAAAACTTTCTAAACATGCCCTAGAACTTACAAATATAGATAGGAACATTTTAAAAATTTTTTGTGACTTGCCAGCAGCGACAGATATAAATTTTTCAGTAAAAAATATTAAAAAGGACGATTTTTTGGAAAAATTTTCTTTGCGTTTTCAAGTTTGAAAATTTTAATAATTTTTTTCAGTACATCCGGAAGTGAGAAAAATGGTCTGTTGGTAATATTATGCTGAAAAAAATCACTCAAAACGGAAATCTCATACTATTACAAAAAAGCAATAATTTTCAATTGAGTGTAAGTATTCATATCCTGAACCCCTCATTAAGGTCGCGCTTTGAAAAATATGTCAAGGACTGGTAAAAAAACATTGGTCAAATCTCGAACCTCTTTAGCAGGTTGATCTTTAAAAAGTGCGTATCAGTGACTAGTCGAAAAAGAGTTATTGGTCATATCTCTAATTCCTTTTCCAGGTCACACTTTCAAATATACGTGTCAGTGACTGGTCACAGAAGAGAGGTTAGTCATATCGTGAACCCCCTTTCCTTTTTCAGCAAGAGTTTTTTCAACTTTAGCTAAATTTTACAATACTTGACTATTTTATCACAAAAAAAATAAAATTAATTTGTACATATATATAATCACATAATTAAGAACACCAAACACTAAGAACGTATTAGAATTGCTCCCCTTTTCAAGGACTTCGTTAAAAAAATGTGTGTTAATGACTGGCCGCAGAAGAGTGTGATTGCTCATATCCAGAATCCCTTTTCCAGGACACCCTTTCAAATATATGGGTCCTCGAATGGTTACAGTAGAGTAATTAGTCATATCCCAAACCCCTATTTCAGGTCACCCTTTAAAACTTATGTGTGAGTGACTGTTTATAGAATAGTGATTATTCATAACTCGAAACCCTTTTCCAGGTGAAAAAACGTGTGTTAGTGACTAGTCGCAGAAGAGTGTGAGTATTTATATCTCGAAACCCTTATTAAGGCCGCGCTTTGAAAAATATGTCAAGGACTGGTAAAAAAAAACATTGGTCATATCTCGAACCTCTTTTACAGGTTGACCTTTAAAAAATACGTGTCAGTGTCTAGTTGAAAAAGAGTTATTGGTCATATCTTTAATTCCTTTTCCAGGTCGCACTTTCAAATATACGTGTCAGTGACTGGTCACTGAAGAGAGACTAGTCATATCTTGAACCCCCTTTCCAGGTCGTCCTCCCAAAAATGTGTGTTAGTGATTGGTCGCAGAAGAGTGATTGGTCATATCTCGAAATACTTTTTCAGGCCTCCCTCGAGGGAGGTCTATATTCACTCTCGAATCAAGGGGTTCTAGCGTTTGAAATCGGTATGAAATATCAAATATAACAAGTATAACGCTAGGTCACATGATCTGAAATCAGCGGTAGCTGAGTGGATTTTTTTGCAAAAGATTATTTTTGATATATTTGATGTATTTTGATAATTTTTGAATCAATAGCAGGATTGCTGTTTTATTCCACGAAAAATCCCCTGTCGTTTCCCGGCGTTTTTCACGTTCACAACCATTTTTATCGGCCATTGAGATTAAAACAAGGGAACTCTTGAATCTAAAAATGTTGTCATTTCAAGTTATAAAAACTGAAATTCAAATTAAAACACTTTTAAAATTAAAGTTTAAAGTTTTAAAAATAAAACGTTCAATAATTTAAGCATATAAAATTGAAGCTTCTGACACATTTCATGTAAACAATTTTAAATTAAATCCTGTTAGGCAGTACAATTATAAAATTACTATTTATAAAAAATGATATCAAATTTTACCAGTTATCTTAAGAAAATTGTTGTATTATCTTTAAAACTTTCAAAATCCGTAAAAAGTTAAATAAAGTGTAATTGTTAATTATACATTAAAATTGAACAATTTTACTAACAAATTAAATAACCTCAAAATAGGACTATTAAAATTGTGACATTCAAGGTTTAAAGTTAGTCGTCTGAATATTTAACTATTCAAGGCTCTCTATTTCAAAAAATTCGGTTTCAAGTTATTTATTTTTGAATATTAACAGTTAAATATTGCTTAATATTAAAAGATGGTTCTTTTTCTTACTTTGAATTTTTTCAGTTTGTATATTTTAAAAAGATTTTTCTTTGCATATTCTACATTAGTTTTATTTACCATGCAAAATATTAACATTATTTATAATGGCTGCGAACGAAGCTACAGTAGCAGCAGAGACTATAAAATATATAAAGCGTTGTTTTTCAAAAAATTTTATATCATCAATAATATATAAGTAAAATAAAACAAAAATATTTTCTGAGCAAGAATGCTCAACCATCACTACCGAGGAGGTGAAAAAAGTATTGAGAGGTATGAAAAACTATTCCGCACCAGGACCAGATGGTATCAAGACCATTTGGTGGAAGAAATTTCCTCCAACACATCAGCATCTGGCCCGTATTTTCACCTCATATTTGAAGTTCGAAGAACCAATTCCGGAGTGGTTGGTGGAA
>JAAAKG020147440.1:0-10457 GCA_010014905.2 Druon quercuslanigerum
AGAATGTGTTAGCTGCCATATTGGGTCCGCCATTTTTAATTTTGAAATTTTGACAACAGATTTGGAATCAGGGACCCGAAAAATATTTACAAAATAAATTTCATGTAAATCGGATAATATTTCGACGTTTGATCACCTTTTTGTGAATCCGGACCACTGTGCGGCGGCGGTGGTAAGCCCCAGAGTCTATAGTACACTCGAAAACTCCAGCGATGACATTAACTAAAATCATCAATACTCCTAAACCATTAATTATTTTGTTCTAAAACTTTTCAAAAAACTTTATCATAGTTTTATCGACATTCTTGTCGCGAGAAGTCTTTGCTTGTTCAAAATTCGCTCGATAAACGAAACTCTGGAGGTTACAAAAGTCCGATTCACGCCGAGCATTAGAAAAACATTAATAAAAATTTTGCAAGATTTTTACTTTGAATTCCTATTCATCTATGCAGAGCACGAGGTTAAGTAAAAAACGGATTATTATCGACTTTTTTCAAAAAGTAAGTTTTTTGGCTTTAATTTTGAAGCTAAAAAGTAACAACTTTTTGTTTTAAGAAAAAAAGATGCACAATCAAATTTCACATCCATATATATATATATCTTAAAAATTAAAATTCGAAAACTTTTCCGAAAGCCTCCAGGGGACTTCGTTTTCGCACGAGAAAATTGTATGTGCCCTTATTGCATTCGAACCCTCAATTGCTACTCTGCGCACTTCTTGTTTCTCCAAGAGCTGTTTATTAATTTTAAAATACTTTCTGGGAAAATTTTCAAAACATCGATAACCTCGTATTTGACCGAACAGTCTACCTACACCACACTCTCGGATTCTGTTCAGCGTCGGGGGTTGCCTGCAAATAGCCTTGGTCACAAGTCGGGGGATCCAAACGTGAACAGTTAGGGACGCTTGAAATGCTTAATATTGCGCAATATACTCGACTAAGTACTCGTGCATAGCCGCCTGCGTGTGTTGGCAGTTCTAGGAAGGCCGAGAACGGGGGAGACAGATTGCGAGAGTTTGGTGTAAATAATAGAGGCCTGTCATTTCCGTTCCGGTTTAGTGATATTTAGAAACGGATACTGAACTTTGGATGCATCTTTCCATGTAAAAAATCATAATCAGAGCAGAGTTTAAAAATATCGAAAAGCTGAAGAAATTTACTACTTTTGTTTGGGGAACAGTATAAAAATTCTGAATATAGAGAAACGTTTAGCTCTTAAGATGAAAAAGGGGCGAATATATTTGGCGTGTGTCCTTGGATTAGTGAATGCAAGGTTTATCTATTCACTTTGTTGCGGGTAGACATGCAGTTCGAGTGGAGCTGAAATCAATTTGGCACCCAGGACGATTGCAATTCTAGAGAATCGAATAATCAAGATGGTGATGGGACTTACTCTGAGTGCATTCAATCGGTCGCTTTTGATAGTCATTAATGTCAGCTGGCTATCGACTTTATCTAATACTCCTTGTAATTTATTATTTTTTTCCTCTCGATCTCGTTGCTCTTCAAGAAACTCGATATACCTCAATCGCAGTCTATTTATACAAGCGTCATGTCTGTAACAATAATATTTTTTTGGTTTATTGCTTATATCCAAGAAAATCAGGGTGATCGTAGGTCAGGGAAATCCTTAGAAGATGGAAAAATTAGGAAAGTTTATTGATGAGGAAAAGTCAGAGGGAAAAGTGAGGAATTTTGAAAAAAAATCTTGCAAAAGTCAGGAACTTTCTATAAAAGGAATTTTAAATAATTATCGAAGATCAAAAATTAGAACTTTTTAAATTAAAAACTGTTTTATTTTGTTTACAAAGGATTACATATTAAAAAGATGACAAGAAAATATTAAATAATTTTGGAATATTTACTATTACATTACTATTCTGGTTTAAGATTTATCATTTTATATTAGCTGAAAATTCATCTCTTTTGCTGGAAGTTTCAATATTTGGTCTAAATCCAAGATTTAGGCCTCCCGGATTTAGACATTCCGAGAATTGAAGCCGCGATTATGTGTAAGAGTAGCTGACCGGATTATTTCGTGCGACTGAATGAGCCTGTCTTTGACATTGACTTCAGCGAATTATAATCTCAAACTGTCAAAAGCCGGATTAACATTTTTCGGGGCCTGGGGCTAACCCTCGAAGGGACCCTCCTAAGGGCAGAGAAAATCCCAGTTTTCGAGAAAGCAGAGAAAATAAATCAAAATTATTTTTAAATTACAACTTTTTTATTTTTTTACTATATTTTACAATTATGGACAATTATGGAATTTCTGTAACGTACGTGAACTTTAATAATTTTTTTTTTGAGTCAGTGGCCCCTCGACCCCCTAGGGCCTGGGGCACTAGCCCCACCGTGCCCCTTGGTGTGTTTTACTTAATTATATTACTGTCAATTAAACATTTTCATTTTTAGTTGGAAAATTCAACTACTTGTTGGAAAATCTATGAATTTAGTAGAAATTTTGTTTAGAAAATTAATCTTCTTAGGTGATGATTCAACTGTTTTTTTAAAGTAAACTTCTTTGTTAAAAATTCATCTTTTCAGATTCAAAAGTCAACTTTTTTCTAAAACATTCGATTTTTCAGCTCCAAATTTCGACGATTGATTGAAAATGCGACTATTTTGGGTTGAAATTTGATTTTTTCTTTAATTCGATTATTTGGTTGAAGAATCTCCCTTCTATGTACAAAATCCCAGTTTTCAGTAAAAAAACTGAATGACTTTATTAAGAATTTAATTATTTTGTTTAAAATTCAAGTATTTCGTTGATTAGGCATCTTTATTAGATTGAAATTGAACTGTTTTGTTAAACATTTGTTTATTTGGACAAAACATTTTGGATTGAAAATTCAGTTTGTTGTTATTGAAAATTCGATGGTCTTCTGAAAAAATAAATTATTTGTTTTAAAATGTTAAAAATCTCATTATTTTGTTGAAAAATTATTTATTTTTTTAAACCTTGAAATATTTTGTTAAATAGTCATCTTTTTGGGTCAAGATTTTAACTTGTTTATTGGAAATTCATCTTTTATGACAGAAAAGTCATCTTTTATGACAGGAAAGTAATCTTTTTTGGTGGAAATAAATCAGTTTGAAGTTTTAAACATTTTATTCTGAAATTTTTTTATTTTGTTCATAAAAGATTCTATGTTAAAACTTTTACAAGATTAAAGTGTTTGTTTTTGAATATAAGGGGTCAGGGAAGATGAATAATTGGTCAGGGAAAAATCGATAAAAAATCTAGGAATTTTGAAAATGATGTTTTTCGGCCAATCTGGAAACTCTCCCAAAGCTGGCATTTATTTTGAAACGGTAAATTATAATTTTTTATTAATATACTGCGTCATCATTGAAATTACCCTAACGACTTTTTAGCGTACACATTTTGAAACACATGAAACAGTTTGACAATTCTTTAGTAAATTGAAGACACGAATTAGTTTTTTCAATTTCATCTCATTTTTTTGTTTTTAAATATGAAAATGAAATGTCTGAAGAATTTCTCAGCGATGTCGTGTAGTTCAAATATTGTGATAAAAGGAAGGAAACGGGGACTAAATTCTTGTCTTCAGTCGACATCCAGTTATTCTGTCTACTCCGAACATGCGGGTTTGTCATTTCGGCTGAGTGACATTTTAATAGATCAATTTTTGTACGAGCCCTAAAATGATTATTAATGTTTAACGATAAATCGATTGCAGATGCGCTTCAGATTATTAACTAGGCAACATGAGGTAAAACATTCATTTTTTGTTTTGCAATTTGGTGTTTTCCAATGAAATATTTAATCTAAAACTGGTAAAGTTGTGAAATCAATATATCTTAAAGTTTTAATCCAGACAATATAGAGATTTTTTTCTTTTAGTAAAAAAAATTAACAGTGAACATATAACTTTATATTTCTGACTAAGATATTTGCATATTATTTTTATATAATATCAAGTAAGAACCAGGAAATGAGAGTGAGCTTTTTTTTATTGTTATTAATGTATTACTAACAATTATAATTTTCAATGTGGAGAGTGATTGACAAACAGTTGCCTATTTTGGACAGTGAGATTTTCGAAAACAGAAAAAATTCCATACTGCCTAAAATGTATTTTTTAAATTAACCTTCCAATTTAAAAATTTATTTATTTATTCATTTTATTATTTTATTTTATTTATTTAAAAAAATATATTTTTCTAATACTGTAACATGAGTTTGTTTGCTAAAGATGGCGTGACAAGAAATGCTACTATGATAATAAAAAACTGTAAAATCTTTTTAAAATACATGCAGAAAAATTACTGTTTTTAAGAATTATTTGATTTTGACAAGTCTGGATCTTTATCTTTTTCAAACCAGTATTTAAGTGTTCAATGTTAATCTCAAATTATTTGAAAAATAGTGTTCATATTATTTATAAATTTTTTAATATAAATTCGTAGTTTGGGACAGGTGTGTGACAATTCATTTATTTTGCATAATTTGTTATTTATAATTTTAAAACGACATCTTCTAAAATCTGAAAGTTTACTAAATTGTAAAAAATTTTACTAAAAACTTATTATTATATTATACTGAAAGTGATCATCTTTTTGGTAGTCAGCAATGGAGAATTTTCAAATTTAAAATAATTCCGTTTTGAATGCCTCCTCGAAAAATATTTTTCTAATTTTGAAGGTTTGAATTTATCAACATTAATTTGCAAACAGGTATCTTTTAATTTTCAATGTTTAAGCAGCTTTTGTGCTTATTTTCCTTAATTCCTTTTAGCTTTTTAAATTAATTTGAACACTTTAAGATTTTAGAAAGTTTATTTCAAATTGAATTTAAAATGTTTTAATTTGATTTTGACAATGTAAGAATTTAAAAATCAAATATTCTTCCATTGAAATAATAATATAGTATTTTGAATTGCAAACTTTAATATTTAACTATTTAAAATAGAAGCCTTCGAAATTGAAATAATTTTATATTGTAAAATTCTTTATTCAAAATAAAAATTTTAACAATTTAACGATTAAAAATAAAATAATTTAATTTCAGAAAACTAAAACTGCCTGGTTCAAAAAATTCTTCATAATTTTCCAAAGTGCATACAATTTCAAATTGAGATCCCTAATAGTTAATAATAATTTCTAAAAGAAAAGGTTCAATTCAGAATTGAGGAGCTTAATATCAAAAGGGAACAATTTTCACTTGGGAAAGTTTTTCTGAAAGTAATATACCACAAGGCAAGAGTGAAACTTTGTTAGATTAACTTTGAATTTTTCGAGAGGAATCATAAGACATCTAGTCGCTTTTTTTAATTGTTTACATTATAAAGATATGTATGGGTGGTTCATAAAAATCTTGTTTTTTTATTTTTGGCCATTCCTCGTAAAAATGTTAAAAAATATATAATGGATGAGAAAAACAAATTTTAACGTTGGAACCACAAGAAATATTTTAGAGAAATTTCCTTAACGGCCTATTTCTTCTTTACATTATAGTTCTTGGAACAAAAACAGATTTTTTATGCTTTTGAATTTTGAAATATCGTCAATCAAGCTTGTCATTTTTAAACCTTTATGTGTGCGTATTCGAAAAGTCTTGTAAAAATTTATATACAATAAGGACGTTTACTTTGTAGTCATAGGGAATATGATGATTATAACTTTAGCATACAATGCAATCCGTTGTGCATTTGTATAATGCAAAAAGTATTACATAGGCGATTTTAATTTTGTTTTAAAATCTCCCGCGCTCAAGATTTTGCGCTGATTGGTCAAGGGCTCCGAAACTCAGAAGACGTGCGCAAAGACGTAATACCTAATTATGAAAGAAGGTTATGTTCCCCAGGGTTAGACGAGCATTTCAAAGAAATAATTAGTTATGAACTAAAAAAAATTATAACACAATATTAAAAAGTGTTTACAAATACTGTTGGGACGTGCATTACGTGTTTTATTAAAATTGGATTTGGTTTTCACTAATGTGAAAATACATGAGCGACATTTATCGTTTGACAAGTGTCAAACTTAATTAATTAATTGAAGTGAATATCTGTATCGGTAAATATCATTAACTATGCCATTTTTTAAAAATAATCACTGCCTGGAATTCTCCTTGAATTCTTTTTTTAACCTTTTGGCGTCTCCTTGAATTTTATACGATAATCTTAGGTTAATTTTGTTTTCTTTTGAAATATTTATTTTATTAAAACACGAAAAGTATTTTTAATCTTTTAGTCTAATCTAAAAGTAACATCTCCTTTTATATAAATCTTGCTAATATTTTTATTTATTTATCAAGATATAATTGATCTTTTATTCATTGCAGAATAAATACAGAGATTTCTAGGAATTTTTTTATAGACTTTACCAATTATTTTATAGATTGAAATGAACAGATTTTAATATTGTGATTAATTCTATAAATTTTTTATTTTGTCTCCGCTAATATAGAATGTTAAAGCATAAATTTGTTTTAATATTCAACTTAAAAATTATAAAAATTATTAGCTCAAAGCTTCGATGTTGACGCAGTTTCAGAATTAGAATGAGTCATGGCCATATTACGGATTTTTCAAGAGTTTCACCACTCGGTTTTTTGAGTATATGCCAGATTACACTATAGATACCCTAGATAGACACACTGAAAATTTTAAAATGTTTTAAAGATTTTAAAATATTTAAAAGGCTTTTAAACATTTTATAAAGGCGTGTCTACCATATTTTAAATATTACATAACAATTTCACAAACGTTTAAAGGGTTTCAAAGATTTCAAAAAGGGATTTTATAAAGGTTTTAAAGATTTAAAAAAATTTTTTAATTACATTACACCAGATTTCAAAGATTTTAAAACATTTGGAAGATTTGAAAAGATTTTATAAAGATTTAAATCTTTGTAAAATCTTTTTTTATTCATTGAAATCATTGAATTATCTGAAATCTACAATTAGTAAAATCTTTTCAAATCTTCTAAAAAGTTTTGAAACTTTTTCAAATCGTTCCGAATCTTCCAAATATTTTAAAAACTTTGAAATCTGGTGTGCTGTAATTAAAAAAAAATTAAATCTTTAAAACCTTTTTAAATCTTTAGTGTTTTCTACCTAGTGTGCCTTTAGTATAATCTGGTGTATACTCAAAAAACCGCGTGGTGAAACTCTTGAAAAATCCGTTATATGGCCATGGCTCATTCTAATTCTGAAACTGAGATAACATCGAAGATTTGAGCGAATAATTTTTATAATTTTTAAGTTAAGTATCACAAAAAATGTTTAATTTAACATTCTATATTAGCGGAGACAAAATAAAAAACTTATATAATTATTCACAATTTTAAAATCTATCTTCAATTTATTCTTCAACCCATAAAATAATTGGTAAAATCTACAAAAAATGGCTAGAAATCTCCGTATTTATTCTGCAATGGATAAAAGATAAATTATATCTTGATAAATAAAAAAAAATTAGTAGCCAGATTTATTTGAAATGAGATGTTTCTTCTATTATAGACTAAAAGATTTAAATTACTTTTTGTATTTCAATAAAATAACTATTTCAAAAGAAAACAAAATTAACTTAAGGTTTTCGTACAAAATTCAAGGAGACTTCAAGGTTAAAAAAGAATTCAAGGAGAATTCAATTGCACAGTTTATGACTTTTACCGAAGCCAATTTTTTTTAACTTGGACACAAAATAAGAGTCTTTTCATATTCATAAGATATTTCTCTGAAACTAATATGTATGCCAAATGAAGTTTGCCAAAAGAAGTTTCACTAAAAAAGCGTTCTACGTTCTAATAAATTTGATTAAAACTACTTCTGTGGTCTAGTATTGTTTAATTAAGCTCTAACAATGATGCCCTAAAATATGAACATTCTATTCCTAAAACTGAAGGCGGTACCGCCATTTTTAATTTGAATAGTTTCTTTTTGATCTGAACGGAATAAATAGTTCGATGCAACTCATCACACAGACGCAGAAAAAAGAATAAGCTATTTTTTTTTAATTATGGATAGCTCCTCAATTATTTTGGATTGAATCTTCAAAAGACATGTTATTTTAAACTAATGAATTCAGCAACAATTCAAAAAGTATTAATTCAGATATTATAGTTGAATCGGTTGAATCTTTATTTCATAAATTTAAAAATGTTTAAATGTGAATTGGAATGACGAAGAAAACTTTTTGTTACCTGGGAAAATCACAGGGATTTTTTAGAGAGATTATACCAAAAAAATGGTATTAATATATATGTATATATTCATTTATCCGGCGGCTAAATTCACGTTCCCCGCACTTTTTGAAAAAAGAATTTTTTTAGAGTTCTGGGTAGATTTATTATAGTTCTAGAGTTTCTGATACTGATTGAAAATAGTTCTGAAAAATTAGAACCAAAATTTTATTTTGAAAAAATAGAGCTAGCCCCCCAATTTAAAAAAAAATCAACTTCTTCTTTAACCCCAAAATTTCAGTGAAATTTTTCGAAAGAGTTCCAGGAGTTCTGATCAGAGTTCTGGTCACCTCATGAATGCTTCTACAAAGAGAACAATAATATTTTTCAATAAACTCAAAATCCAAAAACCCACAGTACTTTACACATACCCTACTATTTTTAAACTCAAAATTTTGAGAGTTCCAGGAGTTCTTATCAGAGTTCTCGCAGCCCTCGGAATAATTCTAACAAAAAGTCTAATCACATTTTTCGATAAACTCAAAATCCAAAAACGTAACACACTTTGAAGGCACCTAAAAATTTCGAAATTCAAAATTTTGTGAATATCAGAAGTTCTAATCAGAATTCTGGTAGCCCCCTGAAGAGTTCTGCAAAAAAGTTTTTTTTTAAATTTTTCAATAAACTCAAAATCCAAAAACCCGAAAACACTTTACACATACTCAAAAATGTCGAAATTCAAAATTGTGAGGTTCAGTTCTTTCTTAGAACTACATCATTTGCCGCATCTACACGGAGAGAAAGTTCGGGAGATTAATTTACGGCACTACTACTTGATTTTATTCCGCTTTGGCACGATAAGTTTTTTTGAACGTTTTTGGATTTTGAGTTTATCGAAAATTGTTATTAGACTTATTTGTAGAACCATTCATGAGGCTACCAGAATTCTGATCAGAACTCATGGAACTCGTTCGAACAATTTCTCTGAAATTTTGGGATTTTCAAAATTGTGTAACTTTCGAATTTTCAAATTGTTCGAAACTATTTTAATGTGGAACTCTAGAACTCTTTTGTAACTACTGGAATATTAAAGAAAAAGTAGATTTTTTAATTTGCGGGGGGGGGGGGGCTCTATTTAAAGAAATGTTGGATCTAAATTTTTGGAACAATTTTCAGTATCAGGAACTCTAGAAATATGCTAAATCTACCCAGAACACCAAAAAAAGTTCATTTTTCAAAAAGTGCGTGGGAACGTGAACTTAGTCCCCAATTTTGAAAAATTCATTTTTAGAGTATTTATACACTTGAACTATTTCTAAAAGATATCAAGAACCATAGAAATATTCAAAAGTTGGTTAAACAAATTTCGCAACAGATACGACAGTTATATTAATTTTTTATATGCATTTTTCGGTAATTAATGCTAACAGCAATTTCAAATTTCTTGAAAATGAGCAAAAATTATATTTTTTAAGATACAGATATTTAATATTTTATTGTACTCATTTTCTGAACACTTTGCTTCCTCATTGAGGCTAAATAGAAAAAGTATTTCCTTCCTCTTTGAGAAAGCACTAAATATTTTAGGAGTAAGTTTAAATTTTTTCTTTATTGTTCTTTTTATCGTGACTCGCAACCGAGCCTGTTGAAATTTTAGGTTCCTTTTGGATATTGTAATCTTCCATATCCTATTTCTCGGAACAGGATAATTTTTTAATCGTAATTTTTTTCCTGAATTTAGAAACACTTCAGATTGATAATAAACTTTTGTTTTATCTTTAATTGGTTATTTCGATTATACAGAATTTTATTTCGCTCTCCTAAAAAATTCCGATTTTGTTGGTTCTCCAGTTTTATAGTTGCAACCCTTCAATTGCATTTCACAGATACTGCACGAAAGATCCAAAAGACAGTATTCTTGTGCTGTCGTGCACCTTGATTATCAAATTTGCAATAATTGTAAATTCATTAATTGTAAATTTAAATGTAAAATCGCAGAGAATTATTATCTGCAATTAAAAATGTCTCGATTAACTGAGCACATTATATTTGGTTAAATAAATAATGTTGGTAAAAGAAAACTTTTTTTTCTGATTGATTCTAACCAATGTATTTAGATTATTATATTATCAATAACATTGCAAATTAATATTCCAAACATAATACATTTATAAATATTTCTAACATTAAAAGATTGTAATTTATTTTATTTCAATTTTTGATATTGTATAAATATAAGAATCTAATTAAAAAATTTCTTCCATGAAAATTGAGGTAACATTCACAACTCAATTGAAAGAAATC
>JAAAKG020147441.1:0-10457 GCA_010014905.2 Druon quercuslanigerum
TTTTTGTCGCTGGGGTACAAAGCACCCCAATGTGTCAAGTATGTCACACAGCCGAAGTGTGTCAAGTAAGGGTTAAATACTAATGAAAAATGAAAATGAAAAACTTAAATTTCGTTTGACTTACAGTTTTTTCTAAAATAAAAATATATGATTTTTAAGATTCATTTAATATTCATTTTCAAACTATTTTTATTTCCATTTTATGTATGGTATGTCTTTAGTTGCACTGAACCAGCAAGGCAAGGTTTATGACTTTGTTGACAGCTGTAAAGGCAAAGACACATTTTCAGGCCTTAGAAAAATTTGGCTACTTTTCCAGTGTCAACTAAAGGCATGCCATACATAATACCATTTTTTTTGATGAAGCCAACCCTTAAAAATGTATTTTTTGTTCATTTTCAAAATAAATTTTTTATCATTCAAGAAGAAAATATCTCATGTATGTAAAAAAGCACGTTGTAATATTTGAATCCACTAAAGATGGTGGGGTTTCAACTTTCAAGGTTAGTGTTCTGAATAAAGTTAGTGTTAAATTATTTTCAGTCATCCTTACAATAATTTAATTGTGAAAATTATTCATTTTACGCACGTAATTTGTAATTTTTACAAAAAACGCTTTTAGCTTTTAAGCTTTAATTCGTAGCTTTTTTAGCTACGAATTAAAGCTTCTTTTATTGTAAATATTGTAATATTGTAAATATTACTTTAAAAAATTTCAAGTACTGTAAAATTAACAAAAGTTTGCACAATTTTTTCCTGACATTGTAAACTAACAAGTATGCAGAATACAAACGTCTTTTTCCTTTTATTATTATATGTTATTGCACTATTATCACTTTAAAATACACCAAAATCTCGCTTTCAGTCACCCCGTTCTTCGACTTCCTAGAACTGCTGACTCACGCGATTTCTCAGGGGAGTAGGGCGAGAGCGGTTGCGTCATTATATATAGATTTATATTCCAAATGGAAACGAGTCTGGCAGCCCCCACTGTTTACGTTTCTATCCCCCGAAATCAGTCCAAGGCTATTTGTTGGCTACCCCCGAAAGTTGACTGAAAGCGAGAGTTTGGTGTATACGAAAGTCAAAAATAGTATAATGATTTTTTTAACATAAAATTGTTCTCTATTGAAATTGTATCCAATAGATAAGATCATGTTCCAATAATGTTGTCTGACTAGACGTTAGCCTATACTACTGAATTTTCAGTAACAACGCGCTGTCCTGTACTTCGTAAAATAATGGTTGTTTAAGGAAGATTCTTCAAATATGTGAATAAAATTTACAGAATAACTATACTGTGTATACAAAACAAAAAATTGTATTATATTTAAATTCTTTTGACACTTTACTTTATTAATCATAAAAATCATCTTTAATATTTCTGTTAATAAAGTGGTTTTTTGAAGAAGATACTTCTTTTTAATGCTTTTTATGTAATTTTAGTTGTACAATTTGACTGTTTTGGTTGATTTATAATGTACTTTCAAATATTTAAATTCAAAATAAAATATTTAAATTTTCAGTTAAAAAGAGGTTAATTTAAAAAAAGAATTTTCAACCTAATGATCAAATTGCAAAGCAAAGAGATGAATATTTAATCAACAAAAATTATTTTTTATAAAATTAGTTTAATTTTAAACGAAGTGTTTGAACTTCTGATCAAAAAATGAATTTTTAACAAAATAGTTGCATTTTCAACAAAAGTATCAATTTCCTAATTAGCTAGTAGAATTTTAATTCAAATAAGATTGAATTCCGAATAAAAAATATAATAGTAGAATTTTCAATCAAGAAGATTTAACTTTTACCCACTATTTAATTTTTAATCTCAATAGTTAGATTTTGAACTAAAAAAAAATAAGTTTTTAGTAAAAATTATAATTTTCCTTCAAAAACAAATTTTCAATAAAATAGTTCAATTTTCAAACAAAAAAATTAATTCTTAACAAAGGAGTTCAACTTTTAACCAAGTAGTTACATTTTCAACCAAATATTTGAATTGTTCAGCAAAATTAAGAATCAGCAAAAAAAATGTTTCTTCTTTTTCATAAAAAAGTACAACTTTCAATTAAATAGTTGAATTGTCAACCAAATAGTTGAGTTTTCAATCAAAATGATTCATTTCAGCCAAAAATGTAATAGTTAAATTTTCAGATAAAAAATTAATTTTCACAAAATAGTTCAATGATGTAAAATCTTAGTAGACCCTTGAGTTTAAATTATGTAGAAAAACTTTTATTGCTTACCAAGTTAATAATTTTTAAATACAAAAATTGCATTTCCAACAAATTATTTTTTAATTTAAATTAAAATCTTTTCTGGTTAAAATATCAATCATTATATTTTTTGTTGGAAATGCAACTTTTTCATTTAAAAATGATTTACTTGGTTAGCCACAAAAGGTTTTCTACGTAATTTAAACCCTTGGATCTACTAAGATTTAACATCATTGAACTATTTTGTTGAAAATTAATTTATTTTTAATTTAAATATTAATTTTTTATCTGAAAACTGAATGGTTCCATTTTTGGCTTTAAAATTAATCATTTTTGCTTGAAAATACAACTATTTTGTTGACAATTTAACTACTTAATTGAAAGTTGTACTTTTTTATGGAAAAACAAAAAACAGTTTTTTGCCGATTCTTAGTATTACTAAAAAATTCGACTCTTTGCTTGAAAATGTAACTGCTTGGTTCAAAATTAAATTCCTTTGTTGAAAATAATTTTTGTTGTTGAAAATTCGTTTTTGACGGAAAATTAATCTTTTTGTTAAAAACTTATTTTCTTTAGTTCAAAATTGAACTATTTGGTTAGAAACTCAACTTGGTTAAAAGTTAAATCTTTTTGATAGAAAATTATACTATTATATTTTTTATTCGGAATTCATCTGGTTTGAATATAAATTCTGCTAGCTGGCTAGGAATTTGATACTTTTGTTAAAAATGCAACTATTTTCTTATAAAATCATTTTTTGTCAAAAATTCAACTACTTTGTTTAAGGATAAACTAATTCATTCAAAAGTAATTTTTTGGTTAAAGATTTATCTCATTGGTTGAAAACTTTGTTTGTTTCTTTAAAATTAATTTTTTTATCTGAAAAGTTTACTATTTCACTTTTGGATTGAACTAGGTATGTAAATTTAATTAAACAGTTTTAGAATAAAAAAATAATAAATTTTAGAGTTTTTGGGGGAGCCATAATAATCTTTGAAAGTACATATAAAAAAACTTAAAACAGTCAAGATGTGAAACCAAAATTGCACTAAAAGTCTTTAAAGGAGTATGTTCATCAAAAACTGAAATATTAAAGATTATTTTGATAATCAATAAAGTAAAATTCCAAAATAATTTAAATATAATATAATTGCAGTTCTTGTATACACAGTATACTTATTTAAAAAAAATTTCTTTACTTATTCAAAGAATCTTTCTTAAACAGCCATTATTTTAAGAAGTACGGGTCAGTGCATTGTTACTGAAAATTCAGTAGTACAGGCAGATGTCTAGTCAGAAAATATTATTGGCACATGATCTTTAATCTATCGGATAAAATATTATAGAGCACAATTTTATATAAAAAAATTTATTACACTATTTCTGAGGGTTTTTTAACATGCAGGTATCGAACTGTCAATCAAAAATAGTTTGATTTTCAACCAGAGATACTCTGGAAATATTTCTTATTTCTTTCGAAAATTGTTTTTCTATATTTACCTAGTTCCCTCACGCACTCCTGAAAGATTTACAACATCCACGGATGAATAAAGAATGTTTCAGAAAATTTTTAATTCCAGGGTGAAAGAAAATTTCCAATTTTCTTATATTGCGCCATAAATTTCTGTGGCTCTGGAATTTTTTTTCGAAAGCCTTTAGCAGTAAGGGTTGAAGGGTCGGTATATGCAAGAGTATGTGTCTGTATGTATAAGAATATGTATGTATGTGCAATTTTGAATGGAAATATGTACGTGCCTGATCATAAATAAAAATTCTTCACCCTTAAAAATTCTTATATTTCTTATTCATTGATAATAAAAGGGGCGGATCACACATAATGTAGGGGGTGTTTCGAATATCACTTATTATCTTAATAGAAAGTAAATGTAAACAATTTTGTGTAAAAAAATAAAGAAAAAAAGAATTTTAGCTCTTAAAACAGTAAAAATCTTTAAAATATAGAAGGGCTGATTTCAACCCTTAAATGTGAACGACTGCTGACATTTTTTTCATAGTCCGGGATCCTACTTTCATCAGCAAAGCAACACAAATATTGGTGCCAGAAATCAGCCTAACATGTCTTGTTAGTAGATTTTTATCTAAATAAAGGTTAATAATTAGTGTGTGCGTAGCACGCACAAGGTTTTAAATATCCTTAAATAAAAAAATCTAAATCTGTATAAAAGATTTGCATATCATTTTGGTCCAATTTCAGGACCAAATTGATCAACTGGCGTTTACTGTGAGTTTTGGCCCATTTTTGGTCCAAATTTGCCTCAGTCAATAAACTGACAGACTAATGCATTTTTTGCAGGTTTTCACCGGCGCTGCAACCTGTTTCTATGCCTTCATTGGATTCGACATAATAGCTACAACTGGCGAAGAAGCGACGAATCCGAAGAGGAGCATCCCACTAGCTATAGTAACGTCACTGCTCATTATACTCATCGCATACGTCACCAGTAGTATGGTACTCACATTGATAGGTACGTTTCTAGATAATAGTAGTCAAAATTAAAGTATTTAGCGAGGGGTTGACAACTCGACTGAAAAGTGTACACCTACTTCTGACTTCAAGATAATTCAAGATAAATCAGAATATTTCAGATACTTCAAGATACTTCAGATACTTCAAGATATTTCAAATACTTCAGAATACTTCAAAATGTTTTAAGATAATTCAAGATATTTCAAGGTACTTCAGAATAATTCAATGTACTTCAGGATAACTCGTATAATTCGAGATACTTCGCATACTTCAGGATACTTCAGAATTTTTGAGATAATTCAAGATATTTCAAATACTTCAGGCTACTTCAGAATTTTTCAGATAATTCAAGATATTTTAAGGTAGTTTAGAATAATTTAGTTACTTCAAGATACTTCATATACTTCAAGATATTTCTAATACTTCAGGATACTTCAAAATATTTCAAAATAATTCAAGATATTTCAAGGTATTTCAGAATAATTCAATGTACTTCAGGATAATTCAGATACTTCAAGATACTTCACATACTTCAAGATATTCCACGTATTTGAGGATACTTCAAGATATTTCAAAAATTAATTCAGAATATTTCCATGTACTTGGGGATAATTCACATACTTCAGGATAGTTCAGAATATTTCAAGATAATTCAAGATATTTCAAGGTACTTGAGAATAATTCAATGTACTTCAGGATAATTCACATACTTCAAGATACTTCACATACTTCACGATAATTTACGTACTTTAATATACTTCAAGATATTTCTAATACTTCAGGATACTTCAAAATATTTCAAGATAAATCAAGATATTTCAAGATACTTCAGAATAATTCAGTCTACTTCAGGAGAATTCATATAATTCGAGATACTTCACATACTTCAGGATATTTCACGTACTTCAAGAAAATTAAAGATATTTCAAATACTTTAGGAAACTTCAGAATTTTTGAGATAATTCAAGATATTTCAAGGTACTTAAGAATAATTTAGTTACTTCAAGATACTTCACATACTTTAGGATATTTCACGTACTTGAGGATACTTCAAGATATTTCAAAGTAATTCAGAATATTTCCATGTACTTCAGGATAATTCACATACTTTAGTATATTTCACATACTTCAATATACTTCAAGATATTTCAAATACTTCAGGATACTTCAGAATATTTCAAGATAATTTAAGATATTTCAAGGTACTTGAGAATAAGTCAAAGTATTTCAGTAAAATTCACATACTTCAAGATACTTCACATACTTCACAATAATTTACGTACTTCAATATACTTCAAGATATTTCTAATACTTTAGGATACTTCAAAATATTTCAAGATAATTCAAGATATTTCAAGATACTTTAGAATAATTCAATGTATTTCAGGATAATTCACATAATTCGAGATACTTCACATACTTCAGGATACTTCAGAATTTTTAAGATAATTTAGGATATTTTGAAAACTTCAGGATACTTCAGAATTTCTGAGATAATTCAGGATATTTCAAGGTACTTTAGAATAATTTAGTTACTTCAAGATACTTCATATACTTCAGGATATTCCACATACTTCAGGATATTTCACGTGCTTCAAAATACTTCAAAATATTTAAAATACTTCAGGATACTTTAGAATATTTCAAAACAATTCAAGATATTTCAAGAGTACTTGAGAATAATTCAATGCACTTCAGGATGATTCACATTCTTCAAGATACTTCACATACTTCAGGATATTTCACGTACTTGAGGATACTTCAAGATATTTCAAATACTTCAGGATATTTTACATACTTCAGGATATTTCACGTGCTTAAAAATAATTCAGAATATTTAAAATACTTCATGATACTTTATAATATTTCAGATAATTCAAGATAGTTCAAGGTACTTGGGAATAATTCAATATACTTCAGGATAATTCACATACTTCAAGATATTTCAAATTCTTCAGGATACTTCAGAATATTACAAGATAATTCAAGATATTTCAAGGTACTTCAGAATAATTCAAGATACTTCACATACTTCAGGATACTTTAAAGATATTTCAAAGTACTGCAGAATAATTCACATACTTCAAAATATTTCACGTACTTCAAGATACTTTAAGATAATTTAGCACAAGTGTACACCATACTTCACGAGTTGTCAACCCCTCGGTATTTAGGGAGCATAAAGGAAAATTTTGAAGAAGGTATTTTTAAAAAAATGGGAAAAGTCTTTTTAGCTCTTCAAATACTGAGCACTAGAGTGGTCTAAATGTTTGCTTCGAATTTTCATACATATCACCCGAAAATTTGTTCGAATCTAAAAAAAATTAATGCATTTTTTTAGAAAAAATTATTTTTTGAGTTTCCTCAAGCCCCATAAAGTTTAACGCGTATTTCCCATAAAAAAAGAGGTTTCTGTACATTTTATTCAGAATCATGAATATTAAGTGAATAAAATTTAAACTTAACATTTCTCTTCACAATTAGCCATAGAAGGCGAATAAAGATATTACTTTTGCACGTTAGTCCCATAAGTCTGTTTTATAGGGTCCCAAAAAACCCCATACGTGAAAAATAGGTTTTGCGAGTTTTTGGTGCTAATTATGATTTTTTCCGATTTTTTAATATTGAAAATTATTTCTAATACATACAATACTACCTCATACTAATAATAGAATGTTTCCATAATTTTTTAAATAATTTATTATTGTTTTTTCAATTTTCTCTTATGCTGGAGATAGAGAGTCGCGGTTTTTTCTAAAATTTTCCACATTTTGTCCAATTGTCAAATTAGGGCGACATAAAAGTTGTTTATTGTGAAAAATGATATTCTAAAAAATGTATTATTATTGTTAATAATATTCTATTTTCTTAATGGTAGAAAGTTGCGGTTTTTTGCCTTTTTTAACTATTTGTCTATTCACTCGGAGTTAATTGATAATAAATTAAATTTAGTGAAAGTTATTGTTTAAACAAATTATTATTGATTATAACTATTTACATCTATATTAATGCCAGATAGTTGCGGTTTTTTCTGAAATTTTTAACCAGAGTGAAGTAATAATCAATTCAGGTAAACAAAAATAATTGTTTAAGCAATTACTTATTATTTTTAATTATATACTCTTTGCTTAAAGGTAAAAAGTTGCGGTTTTTCTGACATTTTTAAATATTTGTCTATTTCTCACTTGGATTTACTTGATGATTATTTAAATTAAACAAAAATAATTTTTCAAACAAATTGTTATTGTTTCTAACTATCTTCATCTATTAAATTGCAAGATAGATGCGGTTTTTTTCTTAAACATTTAACTTTTTGTCCACTTTCCACTCAGTGAGGTTAATAAAAATAGTTGTTTAAATAATTTATTATTATTTATAACTCAATTCTCTTAGATAAGTATTATAAAGCTGCGGGTTTTTTGTTGAAATATTTAACTTTTATTTGCCGATCTAGTTATGAACAAATAATAAATAAATAATGTACAGAACATTTTTTTATCTCCTTCTTTTTTATTTATAAAACAAATGTAAAAATATTCTTCAAATCTTCGATATAAATACTGTTAAATGTAAATTTTTTTAAGGTAGATACTGAGATCCTTTTTGTTTAAATAATATTAATAATTATTATTTGTTCCTAACTAAAAAGTCAACGAAAAGCTAAAAATTGCATTGAAACCCGTAACTTTCTCTCATTACTCTAAGAAAATACAGTTATAAACAATAATAAATTGTTTAAACAATTTTGTTTCTGAAATTTCAATAAATGTTATTTCATTAAGTAAAAAGCGGACAAAGATGTAACGATTTCCGGGAAAGCGGCAACTATTTAGCATTAATATAGAAGAAGATAATTAAAAAATGATAACTTGTATAAACAATTATGCTTGTTAAATATAATTAATTATTACATCGCCATTAATGAAAAATTGATAAAAAGTAAAAATTTGTTTAAAAATGTAACTATACAGCATTAACTTGGAAGATGATGGTTATAAACAATAATATATTAATGAAGTATTATCTCACTCTTACAAACAATAACGAATAGTTTAAAACAATTTATCTAAACATCTAATTATCAGTATAAAGTAATATTTCATGTACTAGAAACAATTTACATTAAAAGAACGCATTTAAATACTAAATTTAAAGATATATAGATTATATTAAAAAAGTAATATTTTATTTGTATTCTATAGCTAATTGTGAATAGAAATGTTGAGTTTCAACTTAATTTACCTATATTGCCGATTCTGAATGAGATGTACAAAAACATCTTTTTTTTCTTATGGGAAATCCGTGTTAAACTTCATGGGACTTGCGTCGCCTCTAAATATTTTTTTTTTTAATAAAAAAAAGGATATATTTTTAATTATTTATTTATTTCTAGTTCCTTACGATGAAGTCGATCAAGACTCGGCGTTGGTGGAAATGTTCGGCCACGTTGGAGCTAATAAGTGCAAATACATTGTTGCTGTTGGTGCTCTAGCCGGACTGACGGTTTCCATGTTCGGCAGCATGTTCCCCATGCCTAGGATAGTTTACGCTATGGCTCAAGATGGACTGATTTTTCGGTAATAGTTATTTTTCGAAATTAAATGTTGTAAATTTTTCTTAAATATATTTTCAATGTTTAACTATTTTTAAAATTAGATCCTTGAGCCAAGTGTGGCCCGTGACAGAGACTCCAGCCTTAGCTACCTTAATTTCAGGAGTATGTGCTGCTTTTGCGGCATTATTAATTAAACTGGAAGTATTGGTGGAAATGATGAGTATTGGTAGGTATAATCATATAATCATATAATCATCAGAGTTTATCATGAAATTTGATTTGAAAAATATTGTGATTATTCAGGTACTTTGCTAGCCTACACTCTGGTCTCCACATGCGTTCTAATATTACGATACCAACCACACACCACTAACTTGGTCGAGTTACTCCCTCAAAGCTTACGCACACCTTGTCGAACTCCAACGAAAGAACCACAGGGCAACGGGCAAGTTAGTTACGGTAAAGAGCTCAGACCAGATCAGTTATCGACAGCCTTGAACACAGTTCAGGCGTCTCAATCGGAACTTGTTGCCAGTAACAATGGCCAACGTGTTATGGTAAATACTTTTTATTACTTCCAACATAATATATATAATTTATATATGATCACCCCAGAAAAAGGCTCTAATGCCTACACGGAGAGACTTTTGATATTTTTAAGCATTCTTTTTATTTTATTTTTTGATAATTGGAGTGAAATGATTGCAATTTTAAATTAGTGGGTAAGGTAGAGAATTAATGTACCCAGGCCGTTTCGATTATCGATATCGTTCGTATCGATGCCGCTAGTAACGCTTTGGGTGGTTCGTTCTTACTTCACTTCTTGTTCTGATCTGATCTCGAGCAAGACATCTCTTCGTATTGCTTTCTCGTGAGAATTGTGTTTGCTTTCTCGGTTTCGGCTATAAATCTCTAGTGCGAAGTTGTGGTCTTCGGGCATTTATTTTGTGCGTTCTTTTTGAACTTTTGTAAGACATTGAAAGTGTGCTTAGTGGGCGTAAAGAAAATAATGCGTCTTTGTGAATCCGGATAGAATAAACCACGGGGGTGAAGCTGACATAGAAACTTCCGGTAACAAATCTGACTTCCGTGCCAGGCCGATCTAGGGTCCTTTCTAAGTAGTTTAAAGTTATACAGTTTGTCATTCTAGTGGATTTCGAAGTTATTAATGTGCCAGCACTGAATCTGGAAAAAT
>JAAAKG020147442.1:0-10457 GCA_010014905.2 Druon quercuslanigerum
TTATAAATACCCCCGGAGATCATCCCCCCCCCCCCCGCCTCCCCACACCATCATGTACCCCATCGTGATAGTACCGAATTAAATCCTTCTCTACAAATTACGACAGTATGAAACAAAAATTCTAAAATTCGAAATAGTCCCTAAGAACAGAGGAGCCCCCCCCCCCATCGGGTATCCCATCGGAATAATACCGAATTAAATCCTTCACTATATATTAAAAAAGTTTGAACGAAAAATTCTGAAGTTCGAAATCGTCACACATAAGCGAGAAAAAAAGATGAATTTTCAAATAGGAAGATCCCCTTTCTACAAAAAATATGAGTTTTTCACTAGAAATTAATTTCTAACAACAACAAAAATATTTTTATCGAAGTATGTTGTTACATTTTTTACAAAGTATTTCAAATTTTAACCAAAGAAATAAATTTTTACCGGTCGGACCATCCAGTACCTTTTTCTTCACCATACATTAGGGTGGTACCGAATTAATTCGTTCACTGTTCTCAATCGAAACATTAGTCTTTTAATTTCTTTTTCGTCTCGTTTGTGGGGTTTTAAAAAATTTACTTTTAAAAAAATGTAATAAACCTTCTCAACATAAAACACTAACCGGCTATGAATCTCGGTTTTAATTCCCCCCCCCCCCCTGCCACCAACCCATCATCAATGGAATTTTCGTGGGTGAATGAGACTAGGGATATATTTTAAAAGTTAGAAATAGGTAATGCTGATGTGTAGACCGTATGTGTAACGTTTAAATCGTAAAAATAAAATTCCTAATGAGCAATTTCTGTTTTTTAAAACTGGCAGAAGTTGCAGAGAAATTTTTAATAGCAAAAATTTTCTTTACAAATGCGCATTTTTTAAACAAATCATAATATACATTTATGGAAATGATATACAATTTGAGGGACGTTCGTTAAAGCCAAAGGAGTTTTAACAAAAGAGAATTCACTATCACAAAATTACTGTTGTCAAATGTTAGACCTTTAGTTTAAAAAAGTCGGTGGGAATATACAAAGACCGCGCGCGGAGTGCAAGAGAAGTGCACCATCAAGCGCGAAGCGCGTGATAAATATATTATCGAGCGCGCGGCGCGAGAAACAACAGCCGCGCACCCTAGGCGCGCTCAAACTTGCGAGCGAAGCGAGCTGTGCGCGTAGTGCGTGACCGATTTTTTTTAACAGCTGACAAAATTTCAAAGAAAGTTGTCGAGCCTGATTTTTAATTTAATTTTTTTATTTTCTTATAAATAAATAAATATGACGAAGAAATAGCAATTTTTCTATTTGACGTTCTTGGTGCTCGTCAATAATAGGAAAATTGCTGTAATCGCCGACGTTTCTTAGATTTACATTATATGAAGATACTCTATCATGAAAAAAAAAGAAATTTTTATAAACAAATTATTTGTTGAAAATGTGTTTTCTATCATTTTCAATAATTTAGCGTTTTTTTAAAGTAATTTTGCAAGAAATTTGAATAGAAACATTATTTTAATGAAAAAAATTTCCTCTTTTATCAAACAAGTTTAATAAAAAAATGCGTTATTCGAGCACTTAGCGACGGGAAGCTTCGTTTTTTTCAATTCCAGTTCTTTTAATTGGGAACTTCATGATAAATTTAGCAACATCCATTGCTATTTGGTAAATTTTATTTTTTTTTAAACAAATTTAATAAACAAATGCGATATTTCGGCATCCATCAACGAAAAATTCCTCTTTTTCGATGTCAGTTTTTTACTGGAAATATTACGATAATTTCAGTACCATCCAAAATTAGTTGATTAATTTTATTTCTTTAAACAAATTAAATGAACAAATGCATTATTTGGGAATTTGTCGACGTAAAAACTCTTTTTTTTCAATGTCTGAGTTTTAATTGCGAACTTTACGATAATTTTAGTAACATTCATAATGAGATGACTAATTTTTTGTTTTTGTTAAACAAATAAAATTATAAAATGCAATTATCCGGCATTTGTGTACGTGAAAAATCGTTTTTTTAGTCAATCCTTTAAATTTCAGAAAAAAATACTTTATTTATTCATTACTTACAGTTAGCCAACACAAGAGGGTTGGAATACATGAAATTATGTAAGTACTTGATATGGTCTTACATATTCTCCTCGTTTGGGTGCGTGATTCTTATTATTATTCTTTCTCGTAAGATAGAAAGAGAGGGAAGGATTGGTTCTGAGGGGGTCCGCTAGAGGGAGTAAGATAATTCCGGCTAGTAGGGGGAGCCACATAGATCCTCGGAAACCCTTGTTCCTTCATTAGCTGGTTCCATGCTTGGAGCCCGTCCATGGTCCAAACAAACAAAAAAAAAGGGGAGAAAAAAAAGTAGGGTTAGGATCCAGCCGAGTACAGCTGGTATGCCAGCCGTATCAGCGGAACGGATTAGCTGGTAAGCCAGTAGACCCGTAAAAGGAGGAAAAAATATGAATAAGGATAGGGAGTAGGAGCAGATTAGATTAATTTGCTTACCATGGTTCTGTAGAGCAGTAACTTTATTTTTAATTTTCGCAGAACGCTAGTGAGTGTGTACGATGGAGTCTTTTTTTCAATACTTTTGACAGGTCGCCCCCAAGTAGTCTTAATACCAGGGGTGCCTGGAACGTCTAGTTGCGCGTCTCTATAATGGAGAGAGAGAGAGAGGGATAGAGTGTAGTTCCACTCTCTGCCGCGTGAGGCGTGCGGAGCGTAGGTAAACCTTACGGGGTTGCCCACAGCGGATGTCCAGCCGTGGAAGTGAGATTGAGAGAGGAAAATAGGGGTTTCCTTCTCGTGGTCGTTTGTGTCGTTGCTTGCGAATGGGGCCTAGCCCGAGCGGAATTCCGGCCCGGGGAGGTTGATGTAAGCTAACAGCAGAGTACCAGCCGTTAGCCTCGGCGATCAGAGCAGATTTCCAGCCCTGATCGTTCTGACGTTCTGTGGCGAGCTCGCCTTTTTATAAAGGCCGTGCTGCACAAGAGTTGGCCAGAGTGGGAAAGGATCGCGTGGTGGGAGATGCACGTGCTTGAGTTAGCAAGGCGGGAAATACTGTCTTCGCTTTCTCTCTTATTTTTTTACATCTAAAATGGTTGCTCACCAAATGGATAAACGTCGTATGCGAGAAGGAATGTCGCCCTATGCGAGTCGCGTATAACATACTAAATGACAAAAAAAACTTTTTTTCTGAAATTAAAAAGACTGACTGAAAAAACGAGTTTTTGCGTCGATAAATGCTTGAATAATGCAGTTGTTTATGAAATTTATTTAAAAAAATTAAATTAAATAACAAATTATAAATTTTTTTGAAATCATCCTAAGCTTCCTAATTTAAAAAAAAACTGACACCGAGAAAAAATAATTTTTCTGACGACAAATGCCTGAATAATGCATTTGTTCATTACATTTGTTTTTGAAAAAAATAAAATTATCAACTTATTGTGGATGTTACTAAAATTATCGTGATGTTCCCAATTAAAAGGACTGACATCGAAAAAAGAAACAATTTTTCTGTCAATAAGTGCTCGAATAATGCATTTGTTTATTAAATTTCATACAAAAAATCATAAAAGTTATTAACAAATTATTAATTTTTCTGAAATTATCATAAGGTGCCTAATTTTAAAAAACTGACTTCGAGAAAAAAGAATTTTTCTGACGACAAATGCCTGAACAATGCATTTGTTTATTAAGTTTGTTTATAATATTGACAAGCATAGTCTTAAGAGAAATTTTTTTCATTAAAATATTAGCTCAATACACATTTCTTGTAATATAACTTTAAAAACGTTAAATTAATGAAAATTATAGAACAAAGATTTTCAAAAAATAATTTGTTTATAAAATTTTTTTTTTTATTGTATCACTATACATTATGACGACTTCTAAGATTAAGGAGATGAATTTTTATCCAAAGAATAAACAATTACAAAACCAAGTACTTGAATTTTAAATCAAAAAATATAATTTTTCAAACAAAAATGAGATAATTAAATTTTAAGTTAAAAACTAATATTTCACCAAATAACGAATTTTGTACAAAATAGTTCAATTTTCTCCCAAAAAGATAAATTTTTAGGTGAGATAACGAATCTTCAACTTAAGAGATAGATAGATCTTAACCAAGTAGTTGAATTTATTTTTTAACCAAATAGTTGAAATTCTAACAAAACAAATAAAAATTTTAACCGTAGGTTAAATCATTAAATAAAAAATATAAGTTTTTAAGCAAAAAGGCGAATTAATAATTTAATTTTTAACTAAAAGATTCATTATTAACTAAATAGTTTAATTTTAAACGAAATAGTTTATTTTTCAACTTGAGCTTATAAAGATTCCTTAAAATTTTTTCAAAGACCCTCAAATTCTTCGAAATACCTTTAGTGTATTAAAATCCTGAATAATAAAATTCCCGACAGAAAATTCTCGAACTGTAAAATGTCTGATCTAAAAAATTCCCGAATTTTAACAATTACAATTTTTTTATAAATATGCTTTATTATTACAATGAATAACAATAAAGCTTTCGCAAAAATCGAATTTTAAATTTACATATATAAAAAAATGTAGTCAAAATATAGTTAAATTTAACTTAATAGCTGCTAGCTAATTTCTCATTTTTTAAACTTCAAAATTGTATTTTTTTACACCTTCTAAATTTGACAAAATTTGCCCCTCGACTCGAAAAAAATTAAACAATTTTTTCATCATGCCTTATGGCGATTATCAAACAAAATATACATAAATTTAAAATTCGATTTTTGCGAACGATTTTTGTGTTTTTTTTAAAATAATTCATTCAAAAAATTTTTTTAATTCGTCAACCAGTAATATTTCATTTAAAAATATTTTTATTTTAAATACAAAAAATAATTTTAGAAATTTTAAGCATCAGAAATAGTTTGAAAAAATAATATTTTATTATTGTATTTGTAATCAAAGATGCATATTCATAAAAATATTTTCATTGTTTAAATTTGATAATTTTCCGATTCGAATATTTTATAATTCGGCCATTTTCTGTCGGGAACTTTCCTATTCGGTAATATTATTAACTTGCGAAAATAATGTTATTCGGGAAGTTTATTATTTTGGAATTTTATAATTCGGAAATTTTATTATTCGAAAATTTTCAAATTCAATATTTTTAATTTTCGGTATGCGAGGAACGACAGAAAAATCCCGAAAAATAAAATTCCCGTATTGAAAAATTCCTGAATAATAAAATTTGCGAACAATAAATTAAATTAAATTTAAATTTGCGAATAATAAAATTGCCAAAAAATGAAAATACAGAATTGAAAAATTTCCAAATAATAAAATTCTTGAATAATAAAATTCATGAATTATAAAATTCCCGAATTATAAAATTTCCGGCAGTTAAAAATATCATTGAATTGGAAAATTCCCGAATAATAAAATTCTCGACAGAAAATTGTCGAATTATAAAGTATCCGAATTTTAAAATATCATAATATAATAATTATGTGTAGCGTTTATAATTTCTAAAATTATTGTTAAAATTCAAATAACAATAGTTTTTAATAAAATATTTCTGGATGAAGTATTTTTTTAATTTTCATAGTATTTAAAAAAATGCAAAATGCGTTCGAAAAAATCGAATTTTAGGTTTACATGTATTTTTAGTAATAATTTTAAAATTTATTAATAGCTTCAATCTAAATTCTCATTCTTTAAACTTGAATATTAGATTTTCTCACTCCTTCTAAAAATGTGCCCCAAGAACACAGAAAAAATCACACACTGTTTTTATTCTAATTTATAACGATTTAAAATATATATATATACTATATATAAATTTAAAATTCGGGTTTTGAAAACGCTTTTTGTTTTGTTTTTTTAAAAACATAAAAATTTATTATTTTAATAGTAATTAATGAAACATATTCATAAAAATATGTTAATTGTTTAAATTTGTGAATTTTTCAATTCGGATATTTTATTATTCGCCCATTTTCTCTCAGGAATTTTTCTATTCGGTCATATTATTAACTGCCGGAAATAATGTTTTTCGGGAATATCCCAATTCGGAAATATTATAAATTGCCGTGAATTTTATTATTTGGGAATTTTATAATTCGGAAATTTTATCATTCGAAAATTTTCGAAATTAATATTTTCAATTTTCGGCAATTTTATTATATGCGATGAACGAATGAAAAATACCGAAAAATAAAATTCCTGCCATTGTAAAATTCCCGTATTGAAAAATTCTTGAATAATTAAATTCGCGAATATTAAAATTGTCGAAAAATAAAATTACCGAATTGGAAAATTTCCAAATAATAAAATTCCCGAATAATAAAATTCATGAATTATAAAATTCTAGAATTGGAAACTTGTCGAATTATAAAATATCCGAATTTTAAAATTTCTAAACTGTAAAATATCGGACTTTAAACAATTGCAATTTTTTTATAAATAAGTTTTTTTGTTAAAAAATACAATAATGAAAATTTTCTCAATTATGTGTAATGTTTATAATTCCTAAAATTATTGTTTAACTTCAAAGAACAATATTTTTTAATAAAATATTTCTGGATGAACCATTTCTTTAATGTTCATAGTATTTAAAAAAATGCAAAAAGCGTTCACAAAAATCAAACTTTAAATTTACATATATTTTTAGTAATAATTTTAAAATTTATTAATGGCTGGGATCTAAATTCTCATTTTCTAAACTTGAAAATTGGATTTTTTTTACATTTTCTAAACTTGAAAAAATTTTAACCTTGAAAAAAAAAATCACCCACTGTTTTTATTATACCTCATAACAATTTTCAACCAAAAAAAATATGTATATACATATATATATATATATATATATAAATAAAATATATAACATATAATAAATACTACGTACATTTAGAGAAATTCTTCGCCCAGAAATATTGTATTTAAAATTATTGTTAATTCAAATTTAAAAAATAATTTTTAATATTTTCAACATTAACAATAATTTACAAAAAAATAAAATTTCATTTTTGTATTTGCAATCAATCAAACATATTTATAAAAACGTGTAATTCTTTAAATTCGGGAATTTTATTATTCGGGAATTGTCCAATTTGGTAATATAATAAACTGTCGTGAATTTTATTATTCGAGAATTTTCCAATCCAGTATTTTTAATTTTAAGCAATTTTAATATTCGTGAATTTTGCAATTTGTTAATTTTTTTTTTGGCAATTTTATTATTTGCGAATTCTATTATTGTGGAATTTTCGAATTCGGCAATTTTACAGTGTCGGAAATTTTATGTTTCGCATTTTTTAATTGTTTAAATTTTATCACAAATCATTAAAGATAACGCCAACATTTATTCTTTTATTTTCCATTTTTCACCGGATTTTGCAATTGCAAAAAATGTTGTTAGACGCTTTATATATGAAAATAACTCTAAAGCCATAATAGGAAGCAAAAACTAAATCTTTTTCGCAACTTTGGGTTGAATTAAAAAAAACTTGTGTTTGCGTTATTGAATAGAATTTTTTAACAATTAATCAAATTTTTTCAAACGGTCTAAACTAAAAATAATTTTGCATTTGGGATAATTTTTTTATAAAATACACTAAACAACTAGTAATTAATAAACTTATTTTATCAGATACAAAATTATAATATTCTAGGAACCTATTATTGTGAACTTTTTTTATTTTCACTAATTTATCGTTTCGCAATTAATTATACTTTATTAAGATTCCACGTGCATACACATTTTTAATTATAATTTTTACCTTTACCTGCAAAACTCGACTCTCTTTGTTTAAAAAAAATGTCTAACGGAAGTTACGAAGCAGCTTAATAATAAAAAATGAGTTTTTTATTCGCATCCTAATATACCTACAACATAAAATATTTCTGCCGAGCGAGAGATGGCGGACGAACTTTTTAATTAATACTACGGTATGCCAATAAAAATTCGGCTGTGGAAGTTCGCTGCTGTTTTAATTTCCCCCGGTGCTTTGGAATTTTCATATGTTTCATCTTCAATAATCGTTTTATATCTATTAAAAAAAATTTATACTCTCCACGGTGAAAATGCCCGCAGTCAAATTTCTAGTAAAATTTGAAAAGTGGATGATAAATGAAAATGGATGGAATTTATTATCGCGATTTTAAGAATCATTCACGGAAATGCAATAACAATGTAGATTTATAGGCATTTTATTATGATAGCCAGGCTATTAATGAATTTTTATGCTGAATAATAAACAGTACCGATTAATTGTTTCGTATGTGGAGAAATAAGAAAAAAAATGTTTTTCATCGGCCGGGATTCGAACCCAGGACTCTACTATACAGAAGTGAAGCGTTCACCAATTACACCACCGAAGCCTCAGCAGAGCCTTTTTTGTTTCTATGTTTATAAAAAATGTATATGGTTTAAGAATCTTCTATATGATTTCAAAAATTTATTTATTAAAGTGACCAAACTTTAGTAAATTTATTATAAATAATACAATCTTTTCTTTTATTCACAGTTCATAAAAATTTTTTAGAAGAACAATTTATTAAAGTGAAACATAATTTTTACAAAAATGTTAACAATTCTTTTTTTTCAGTTATGTTTCATCATTTGATTTAAAAACTTTTTTTTTTAATTTACCTATTTTGTTGAATTTTTTTTGAAGGTAATTTTCCTTATTGAAAATTAAACATTTTGTGTTTAGTTTAACATTTATCGTCCTTCGTTTTCAATTTCTGTATTTTTCTGAAACTTTGTCATTTCTGTTAAAATATTAATTATGGTTTGAAATTTACATATTAGCTTGATTAAAAATTCACGTTTTTACTTAAATAATTAAACTTTTTTATTATAAAATTAAACCATTTTAGAAAAGATTCATTTCCCTGCTTGAAAATGACTTTTTTCAATAAAAATTTATTTTTTTGCCTGAAATTGAACTATTTCTTTTTTTTCCTTTTTTGAAATATTATCTTCTTTATAGACATTATTTAATCCTTTTTGTTGAAAATTCAACTACTTGATTAGAAGATAAACTATTTTGTACAAAATTCATCTTTTTTTATTGAAAATGCTTCTCTTTGGTAGAAAATCGATCTTTTCGGTTGAAAATTAAACTATTTTTATAAAAAATTAATTTTTTTAGTTCAAGATTCATCATTTTGATTAAAAATTAATTACTCCGGTCAAAAATTTATCTAATTTTTTGAAAATATTTTTTTTAATTAATTTTTTTACTAGAAATGTAGTTATTCGTTTTTGCTAGAAAATATAGATTTTTTTATTAAAAAGCTCACTTCTTTTGTTGTACACTCGTCTTCTTTGAGTTGGAAATTTAATTTTTTTGGTATAAAATACATATTTTTAGATTGCAAATTCAGTTTTTTTTTCAAAAAATCGTCTATTTAGCTAAAAACTAAACATTTTAAATTAATTTTTTTTATTAAGAAATCGATCATGATTAAGAATCCAACTTTCTTGTTAGTCTATTTTTGTTAAGGATTTAAATAATATTTTTAAAATTCTTATTTTTGTCGTATAATTTAACTGTTTTTGATTCAAAATAAAAAAAAAATTTTGTTGAAATATCTTCTATTATATTTTACGAAGACAATTCTTTTTTGTCAATATTTTGACTAAAAATGTATGCATTTTGTTAAAAAAGTTTCGTTTTCCTTGATTTATTTAAAACTTTAAAATTAAAAATGTAATTTAATTTGAAAATTTAGGTTTAAAATTAAAATTTGTTTAAAAATTCATATTATTGCATAACTGTTATCATTAACAATGTTAAAAATAAAATATACAAATTTTTTCTTTGCCAAAATTATTTATCTCTGAGGTGTAACATTGTTTTTATTAATAAAAGAAAAATTTTTTAAACCACTAAAGCACTAATCACTAATCAATAGGTTTGAAATTAATGAATTTTTTTTAAGGAAACTTAATTTTAAATACATTTGAAAATTATAAGCGTATAAAATTCTAATTCTCTTTAATTTTGGATTAAAGAAGCAAAAATAACCTTAGGGGGTAAGACATGGATTTTAAAAATAATAATTTTCATATAAATAACGGAATTAAAATATTGAAAAATAATAAATTTCAACCTGCTGTAAAAATACAAGTTCTGATTGATATTTGACAATAAAGTTAGTTTTGTTTAGGACAAATACAAATTTTAATTATGATAAGTATTTTCAATTTTGGTTAAATAATAAAATTTAACATTGACAATTATTAAATTTTATTTATTTTTTCTGTAATTAAAAGTGACGCTTTTTTACTACCTATTTTTTAGATTCAGATACTTTTTTTCTCATTTCTGTAATTATTATATCAGTAATCGATACTATTTAGTTTTTACGATAAAAAATTTAAGTAGATCAAGGCCACGTGATCAGTGGGTCACATAACCAGATTCCTAGCTTACCGACAATTTTTCTTTTTCATAACATATTGATGTGTACTATTTT
>JAAAKG020147443.1:0-32309 GCA_010014905.2 Druon quercuslanigerum
TCCCGCGTTTAGTTTTTAGTTCTTTAATTTGAGCTTCGGCCATTGTGACTTGATTTAAGCACCGCACACCATAAGTACCAGGTACCGAATTTAATTAAATGGGAACCGAGAGAAAATGTGAGGAATTGGTGGTACCAAAAAATGACTTATTACTTGATGAGCGTCCTGAGCAACATTTGTCTGAATAATTTCTTTGTATACCGCTTATTTCCGGAGATTTTGAGGTGGGTAGATTAAAATGGCCCCCGCTGTATATAATATCAAATGCCCTAAAACGTATGATGCTTATTGAAATCCACAGTTTTTGTTAATCGGCACCAAATTTTGAACACATATTCCTTGGACTCCCAGACATGTCTTAAGGGTATGGGGGGGCTGATACAGATGGGGGTGGGGAATTCGGAGTTTCTGAACAATCGGGATCAGATTTTTCACAATTATTCTTGGGGCTCCCGAACGGGTCGTAAGAGTATTAAGGGCCAGATGGAGTGAGGGGTATAGTTTTTGAAATCTAAAATCAAGTTGTCTGAAACATATTCTGCTTATGAAAATCTACCGTTTTCGACAATCGGAACCAAATTTCGCACGTATATTCTTTGGGCTCCAAAACAGGTCGCAAGAGTATGGGATGGGGGGATTTTTAATGAAAAAAAGAGATATTCGCGTACGATAAAAAGTTATTAGAAAGAAATGCTATATGTGAAAAATCTTGAGGATTTTATCTCGCACTTTTAGCACACTTATATATATATATTGTAACCGCCAACTTTTTGGGCGTTGTTAACTAAAAAGCGTTAATTTAATAACCGGACTCACTTTGATTGAATCGTATAAAATAAAGGAGCTTCTTCCAGAGAAAGAATAAGATTCTCTTTACCAATAGACCTAATTCAAATAGACCTAAGCTACCCTTATATTTTATATGTATGTTCTAATCCCTATTCTAAATTATTCCAGGAGCCTGCTTCAATCAGTGAATATTAAGCTTGTCGTGGATTTCGCTTCTAAATAAGAGAATTAAATTAGACAATTCTCAACTATAATGTGAAAGGTTCGCTGGCACTTACCTTCGAGAGACAAAGGTTCTTTTCAGGTACATCACCTGTTTATTTTCCATGTATAGGTCAATGGAACAAGATCATAAATCCCTCAAGCAAGGGGAGAACGCATTTCCACAACACGTGTTCGAAAAAGGGATATTCCCGTGCATGTATGAATACTAATTATTAAAACCTTTTGTTCTTATATCGCCTGTCGCTCAGGCTTTAATCTCTAGGTGCGAAAGGGCTACCTAAGTCGGACGCTTACGCAACGAGGGTCTCAGGCCACTCGGTATATCGGTTAAGGAGCCTCAGCGGGAGGGCGGAAATAAGGAGCGAGCGTCTACGAGCCGTTTGAAAATACAGACATTAGAAAGACACTCAGGTCTTATTTAACTTTTCCAAGGATATTCTTCCTCGTCTGGCCCTCGTTCAGCAAAATGTATTTGCAACAGGGTATAGAGGATTTCAAGTCTCTAAGTCTATTACACACAATTTGGAGAATGATCTACAGATCATAAATATTTTAGCCTCTGTTTCTTATTAACTGAGTTACAGGTTTTATTTCTGTATTCACTCGAGAAAGCAGAGACAAAATTGAGAGTATACAATAATCTAAGTAAGTTGAGGCTTCTGCCTTAAAATAAACTGTTTATTATACTAGAACACTAAAAGAGGAACTTTTGCCCTAAGAAATTCACGGAGACTCGGAAGCTCGGAGAAACTCAAAGTCTGAAATCGTATAGATCTGATACGCAGAGAACTGTCGGACACGTTCCAGACGTTATTATGCTCTGGGCTTCTTCTACTGGTTCTCTTCCACAATCTGTGCTTTTCAGCTACAGGATCCAGAATCCTCTTTTTTGGTTAGGTTGCTTTTCCTATAGTCTCACTCCAGCTGTCCCTTCTCTATGTTACGCAGCGTCGTCGAAGAGGGAGTAGCTGGAGATTGCGCTATAGAGTTTCTCATGTGGGATGCTACTTTTCAGAAGGATCACACAGTAGATACTATTTTTGCCTACTTACAGGCAACCCCTTGTAACTCGAGGGTTACAAGGGGTTCTTCCGCTTCTGCTTCGATGTCTTCTTCTTCCTGTGCATTGGAATCCCTTGCTGAATCGTTATCATCGTTTCCTTTTTCTTTTTCCTTCTGAGACTGCCCTGTAGATTCAAAAACTGCCTCTACATTGACAATTTTTTTTAAATGTTTTGATTTAATTGCTGTTGCGACGTTGTTTTAACTTGCAGTTACTCGAAGCTTGGTCTACTTGCTCCCTGACTGTTTCTCTCTCTCTCTTCGGACCTATCCTTTTAGTAATTTATTGCCCTTACCGTGCTAAATAGTTTTAACTCGTAAAGATAGGATGATGCTAAAACTGCAGTCGCCTTTAATGCATACTAAAACCATTCCCGGCTAACTGCCTTACAAACAGTAAGCTTCAGCTTCGTGTGGGTACGCATAACACGTTTTTCACATTCACGGTCACTTCCTGACCTTAAACTATAAACTTTATAGTTCCTGATCCGACCCCTTGAATTCCAGTGAATTCTTTATCATCTGCGAAAAGTACCGTACCTTTTTTTCTGAGTCGAGTTCTTTGAAGAACTCTTTATGGTTTGTCATGTGGCTTGTTGTCCCAGAATCCATAATCCAAACCTTCTTTTCTTCTTTAACCTATACTTTTCTAGCTTTTGAGCATACCTCTTCTGTTTTCTTTCATCCTTACACTTCCTTGTTGTAAAAGATAACTCTTCACCTAAATTCTCGAGACAATGCATGACGGTACAAACTTTCTGCTTCTTTTTCTTCCAGGATTAATAATTATTACAGTTTTTTTTTATAATGCCCTATCTTTTTACAGAAAAAGCATTCCTTTTGAATATTTATGCGTGCTTGAGCCTTCATTGCAGCTTCTTCTTGATGCCGGGCCATGTCGTTGATTGCCATGTTATTCTTGCATCTCCTATATTCATCAACCGACTTACTTTTGACTAACGACATTGTATGACCTTCAGGCCGACTTTCCAAAGTAGTGACCAACATATCGCAGGATTCTGAAAGACTCTCAAACAACATAGCCGCTGCAAATTTGCCTCGGATCTCTTCTCCAAGAGTAGTCATTCGGTTTCAGGTGTCCTGCATTTTATTTACATGGACTATACTGGCCTCTAAAGATTTTTCGTTATAGTCTTCCAACGATTTCCAGGCTTCTCTTGCACTTGAGGCATTCGCCTCATTCCGTCCTGCAGCAGCTTCTCTATTGACCAGTGACCACACTTTTATGTTAATAAACATATGCTTTACTGTGACTTGATTGTCACCTTACTGTCACTTTATTGTTACTTTAACACTCTCCAAAAAACTAAATATTTACTTTACTTCCTTTTTTTATGCCTTTTATATCTCTGGGCCCATAAACTGTTGGAATAAATGAGAGAAATATTCGCGTACGATAAAAAGGCATAAGGAAGAAATGCTTTATGTGAAGATAAATATGAAAACTATATATTTGGATGAGATGTACAAAAGAAGTAAGAAAACTGTTTACTGCAAAATTTTGAAGAAAACCTTCGTGTCTTTAACTCTGCCTTTTGCCTATGAGCTATAAGGGGCGGCACAGGTTTTGAAATATATAAATGCAAGTGGCCTTGAAAACATTATGTTAATGGAGTATGTGGGGGTTGTAGTGGCGCACAGTCGCATTTTTTTAACAAATAGGAATTAAAATTTGTATGCATGTTCTTCAGGCTCTCGAACAGGTCGGGTTAAACCGCAGTTTTTTTTACCAATCGTCACTAAATTTTTCACACATTATTGGCACAGAATTTTAAATGTAAATATAACATTAAGTGGCCTAAAATGTATGATGCTTATGCAAATATACAGTTTTTGTCTATTCCGCCGCGGTTGCATTTGATTCTATAAAGTACGTATTAAATATGTATTAAATATGTACTAAATAAGTATTAAATATGTTCAACTTTAAAAATATAGATAGGTGCAATCACAACCCTAATTCTAATTCCTGAATACAGACACGTTTTACTTTTCATGAACAATCTCATTTATCGGTGAACTGTAATCTCAGGTATTAGATAGTTTTCTACTGACAACTCCTTCCGCTCTTTCAGAAAAGTATAGGTTTAGATTGTATGATTAATCTATTCACAGTTAAATTCTTCAAGAATTTAAGGTAACTATGGGTTGATATTTTTTCAAAACTAAGATTCAGGGATTTTTCAATAGAAATCGGACTTTTGCTTTTAATCTACTATATAAAATACAAATTTGTGCCGTTGAGGCTCGATAGCATCCACACCGTTCCATAAATCGAATTGAAAATTGATAGACGTGGAGATTAGGCACTGGACATGGTCCTACTGCAAGCCGAATCGCTAATTGCCAACCGTAGGATTTCGCCGGGATCTGGTGCTAATCTAAAAAATTACACACGATCACAGAGATATCGCGGTAAAATTTGAGTCATAACCACGTCTCACGACCGTGAGATAGGTGGTTAAAGTCGGTGACGGAATCAGTACGAGAATGTGGCAAAAGTCCCGTGCACCCTGAGGACACGAAGCGACCCAAGGCTGACCGCCTACTGTATTTTTCCCACAATTGTTTTAGCATATTATTCGCACGCAGGGATGCTTTCCAGGATATTAACCATTGAAAGCTTGGGACCTCCAAGAGCGCCGATGATAAGGACGATTAATTTAACAGAATATTCCAGGTACAATCGTCGCGACTCCCTTACAAGTTCTCTATACCTTTCTTTTCATTCTCCTTGGATATGATGTTTTTGTCAGCTGGTGTCGAAAATTCGATAACGAACATGTTGCGCTTATCGAAGTCAAGGAGAAGTATGACAGACCGCGAGAGTGCAACAGAAACAATTGTCGAGAATATAAAGTTCCAGCACATGCGGCAATTCGAATTCTCCACAATTGACTCTATTTCCCTAGAATCGTTTCGCCGAGCGATATTAAGGTTAATGCTGTAAGAGTGACAGAGATGGTAATAAAGAACTCTTAGTGCCGCATTGTGCTTTAGGATGTAGGTCGTTTCCGTATGAGTGGCACAACTAGATATTATGTGACCTAGAAGCGCGGGGTGTTGACGGCACGCCCTGCAGATATCATCGAGAAGGTCTTGGCACAAAATGTGGCGACGGCATGTTAAGGTGAAAATGACACCATCTTGACATGCCCAAATGAAACCCTCCGTTTCGGACTTCAATACGTATGATTAAAGGAAAGCAAAAGTTAGCTCACACGACATTGACGGATCCTCCGTCAATGTAATTCTTTGGGTTGGCTAAGTTGCCCATTTTCGGCTGGAGTACTGTGCGCCCTTCTACCAACTATTCCGGAACTGGTTCTTCCGACTTCAAATATGAGGTGAAAATACGGACCAGATGGTGGTGGGTTAAAGGAAACTTCTTCCACCAGATGGTTTTGGTACCATCTGGTCCTGGAGCGAAATAGTTTTTCATACCATTCAATACTTTTTTCACCTCCTCGGTAGTGATGGTTGGGCATTCTTTCTCAGGTGTTGTTATGAGGGCATTACACA
This sequence comes from Druon quercuslanigerum, assembly GCA_010014905.2. NCBI lineage: Eukaryota > Metazoa > Arthropoda > Insecta > Hymenoptera > Cynipidae > Druon > Druon quercuslanigerum. The sequence continues at coordinate 5,620 of JAAAKG020147443.1, forward strand.
GCTCCTTGAAGCTATTCATGTTCTTTTAGTCTTCGACAAGTCTATGTTGCACTTCGTAGACTTCTCTCAAAAAGACTTTGACCGCCTCTGGTTTGGGCGGGTGGTCGACAGTAACTGGAGGGTCTTGGAAGACGTGTCTCTCTCTCTCTCTCTCTCTTTTTGCTCTAGACTTCTTTTAGCGTCATATAGTATCCGTATTCTCTTAACAATATGCTGCCTGATGGTCAGCAGCTTTGAGTTGTTAAGTGGGTGATAGCATACCCGGAGTTCGCTTGCGAACCTTTGAACCTTGGCGGGAAAATTCCTGCTAGATGTTATATATTCATTCGCCTACTTTCTTGCGCAGCTTGTCATTATAGTGAGTTGATGCATTCATATCTTGGTCTTATGATGAACCGCTGGTTTTGTTTTACGGTTAGCATTGGCCAAAGCTCCACGAAGGGAGAAACCAGGTTCTTGATGTTTCTCCGGGTTATAACGCATCGCTCGTCCTCTTTTGAATGCCTGCCCGTGGTTTTTCTCGTCACCTCTCTTTCTCTGCTGACGTCTTGTTCTTGCTCTCGCAAAGTAAGTGCTCCGCTTAAAAAGCCCCTTTTCGGAGATTTTCGTCATGATTTAGCAGACGTTAATGCGAAAAAAGCGATAGCTCTGGGTGTTTATTACCACACGGAGCATGCATTCGTTCTATGTAATGCTCTCGTTCAGGGGTTACACTCACATAAGAGCATTCTAGAAAGTTGTGATTTTGTCGCTCTGTCTACCTAAAAGCCCTAAGGTTCCACCGATTCATCACATTGACTCCATTTTCATTGGCTTTGCCAGCTCTAGAGTGTTCGGCATTGTTAGCCGACCCATTGTCGGCAGCCCTGCGCGTTCTATTGCTGTGAACCGCACTTACTACAACTATATTTGGTGTTATCATTGTTGTTTCCACGAGAAGCTAGGGAAAAGGGTTCGTCCATCCTTGTAGAGCCCCACATACAAGGATAAGGCCGCGTGCTGTAAGAGGTCGCCCGATATCACAAAGTCACCGTTCTAGACATTTCAACCAGGTGCCATTCAGCTTTCGGCACGGGTTTTACACCTCCGCATGGGGATTATTTCCTTCGGGACCACTTCTAGACAATTGTTTGCGACTACTTATTAATTTTTTGTAACCATATTCTGCAGATACCCTTAATACAGGGACGCTCTACCCGTAACCCGAGAACGCGTTCGGTCGCTTTGTCATAGGTCCTTCAGTTTGATTCTAGAGGAATCATAACCAAACCGAATATATGTATGGCCTAAAATCACAGTTTTTTATTACTCGGTATCAAATTTGTCTCTCATATTCTTACGAAATTCATGCTTTTTAAAATATGGCACCAATTTTTAGACACATATTCTTTTCATCAGTTTCAGACTCACTCCGTCTGCTTACAGGTTTTATTCTCGCCTTGCACTCTGGAAAAGCCTAGATAAAGAGGCTCTCTAAGTACTTGAAAGGCGTTATTTTTGGTGGTTCGAAATTCACCTTAAATTGTAGGTCTTCTTCTCACCAGCAAGTTCACCATCAAAACTTCCACTCCAATTTCCAAAATTATTAAAGATAAAATATACTTATTTCAACGAAATGCAAATGCATTTATTTACAAAAGTATTTATTTGGTTCAAACCAATTTTTATTTGAACTGATTAATTGCAGATTGTTTATTAAAATCCCGATTTCTTTTAATGAAATAAACCCACATTTTATTTGTAGAAATATTGTTCAAATGCACGTAATGATTTACTTGCAATAACCGTGTTAATTCTTAGAATGAAATTAACATTTTTGTAATTCGATGAATAATTCGCTTAAAAAAATGGATTTCATTGACATTAGGAAATATTTCTTAGATTGCAAAAAAAAGATTGAATGAAACTAGGTTCTTAACTCCTAGGAAATCTTCATAGGTATCGCGAGACCTTGTAACTGGTGAGAGGGCTTACGGGTCTTATCGGACTATGATCTGGAATGAGTGAACCAGAGAGATCACGAGAGATCACAAGGTGTGGCCACTGTGGGGATCTGACGGGCTCTAGTCATTAGGATCTAAACTAAGAAGCGGTTCTTTCAGGGATTAATAGCAAACCAAGGTGAAAAAGTTATATATAGTATATATTCTTAGTTCCCGAGCTTCTTTAAACAAATTAAAGCAATCTAAAAAACAATGAGAGGTCTAATTTATGACCCTCCTCTAAAGCCTTGCCGCAGTAGGATGGTGGCAAACCTGTCGGCACGATAGAAGTTCAGGTAACGGAACTATTCGTGTGGAAGAGGCACCGTCATGAAACACAAATAAAGGGAGACCCTAAAGCGCGTCTCTAAAACAGTAGCCGAAGCTCCCCAAATGAGGGCAGTGGCTACAGGTTCTAAGCTTGGAGAAACTCTTCAGACTCATCCTATTGACAACAGGAAAATGGGTTCCAGAGGACGCCCCCCCAACAAGGAGTTGAAACGGCAGCAGGCCCTGGATACGCAGGGTCTTACTCTCGCGCAAATGGCCAACGATGACCTGGTGAATTTCTCGTCGGATCGCGTGTTTCTCGCCAAACCAACTGATAGAAGTTCACTTCTTGATTTTTTAGCGATTTCAACTCGACCTCGAGCAGGAAGGCGGAAGGCTGGGACCAAGAGTCGAAGAGGGATGAATAAACTTTCGTCTCCAAAGTCGCAGAGAGCAAAAAGGTGAAATGGGCCGTAGGGTTTTTTATCTTTTTAAATCGACAGTGGTAGATGGCTTCTATCCAGCACTTTTAAAAAAAGGAAAGGCTTTTGTCGTCCCTCCACTGTCTAAATTATTTGCGGCAGGTATTGCTCCAAAACACGTTCCATCGGCATAGAAGGGCGGTAGAGTGGCCGGCTCAAACGGATGACAGGGTAACATCGAATATCTGACCGCCTGGCTAACCTTTTCTATTGTTTTGCGCTCCTCCTCGAACAAACTCACCGAAAGCACTCAAATACTCAACCAGTGTGCAACTCAATTAGTGTGAAAGCTGCGATGATACCTTTAAAATTTAAATAGCTCTGTTCCACACCACCATGGATATCGAGATTGAGCCGCGTTTTTTAGTGGTGATCCGCAGTACGCCTAGTCCACTTGTCAATGAAGCATGAGTATCTTTGTTGTTTTTTATTAAAGTAATTTATAATAATTTCTCAAAAACAGGTTGAATAGGGTTTAATAAGGAATCATCAGCTGGCTGCTCTGGCCTTATTTGCTTTTTTCGGTGTTAGAATGCGTTTCATTAATCCAACGAATATGTGCTGGTCAAGTCGGTTAGTATTTTTTGCATCGCTGTTTCCCAATCCTATTGCCATGGACGGTCTTGGTGCAATGGTAGTCAGAAGGATCAAGACCCAGGAACCCTTGGGGCGATAGCCGGTATGCCGGCTATCGGATTGGGAGAAGGAGAAAAAGGATCTGGTGGCGAGTGCCTTGTCGCGGCAGCTGGTATGCCGCCTGTCTGACGTGGTGTATGGGAGAAAATCAAAAAATTTTGGAAGAAAGGAGATGCTGTAGGGGAACAGCCGGAATACCAGCTGTGGGGAGGTAAAAAACGGAAATCAGATCGAATGGAAAAATACGTTATTATTTTGATTATTATTGTTATTATTGTGAGAGCGTGGCTTTACATTTAGGTTAAAAAAAATGTACATAGTCATCTTAATTACTATCGGTAAACAAGTGTTTGAAAAAAAGTAAATCCAAATGAAGGTTTTTTTTAATGCATATTATCGTTATATGGATTTTCTTATATTCTACCGCTTAAGCGCGTATAACAATTCCTACCCGGGGTGGAGAAAACACTTGCTTGGCCGTATATAACATAAAAAAAAAGTAAGTAACTAAAATCTCTAGATACAGTACCCGGAGCGGGGTCAGTATTACATAGATTAAACTAAAAGACAGAGAGAACAAAGTTGGTTGTCTTATCTAACTGAAATCCACAGATTATTACAGGGGTCTATTTCTTAGCCTCAATATATCTCTATAATCTTATTGCTTCTTTCGACGTGGTCCGTATCGTCTTGCATCGCGGTAATTTGCTGCTCGCCCTTTCCTCAGTCCGTAGTGCTTCCTAGCCTCTGGGGGATCTCTGCTTGGTCCTCATCTAAAAGCCCGTGCGCCGATTGTGGGTCGGCTTCAGGGTTAAAAGTTGGTTGTTCCCTGATGTTTGCATGTCTACGTGGATGTGCGTCATCGCAGCTGCTGTGTGCCGATTGCTGACCGTCTTCAAGTCGTGAAGTTGGCTGTACCCCGGTGTCTGAAAGTGTGCGTGGCTGTGCACCCTCGCAGCGGTTGTGTGCCGGTTGTAGACCGTCTTCAAGTCGTGAAGTTGGCTGTACCCCGGTTTCTGAATGTGTGCGTGTCTGTACGCCATCGCAGCGACTGTGTGCCGGTTGTGGACCATCTTCTAGTTGCAAAGTTGGCTATACCACGGTGTCTAAATCGTGTGGGCTGGATTGAGTGTCGCTAACGTCGCTGTCTTCGGAGTGGCCTTCGTCATGATTTGGTGCTTCATGCTCCCTTCGGGACGCGGGTAATAATTAAGAGGCATGAACCTTGACCCTTTTACCGTTCTTGACAATCCAATAAACCTCCCCTCCTTCTCGGCTCTCGATGGTGTGTATACCGGAGCGTTTCGGCGTGAAACCTTGAATAAAATGATTTCTTAATCAGAGGGTTCTTACCTTCGGTAAAGTTAATTCTTTGGTGTTTACGCTGATTTTCGCGCGCTCTTTCTTCTCTGGCCATTAATTCTTCGACTGGTTGCGTTTCGTTCCCATCGAATCTCCACTCTCATCTGTCTCTTTTGTTACGGCTCCCTCTCGTGACGGTGGAAACATCCGTTCCACGCCCGGTTCTCCCGGTATTATGGCCTTCGTATCTGGGTGGCATCGGCCAATTCGTTGTCGACACCTCGACAGTGCTCGACAGTATATTATAATTCCCCTATTAGACATGCCCAGCGTACTAACTTGGAACGGCGATCCTTCATATGTTGAAGCCAAGTCAGTGCCGTGCTATCCGTTCTCAGCGTGAAAGGTCTATCCTCCAAGTAAGGTATGTAGTGTTTCACGGCCCACACCACTGCTAAGCACTCTTGTTCATTGCAGTGGTAACGTGATTCAACAGGCGAGAGTTTTGCACTTGCGTATGATATTATTCGACGCTTCTTATTCTCATCCTCCTGGATTAGGACTGCGCCAAGACCCCTTGAGCTGGCATCGGTCTGGAGGATAAAAGGCAGTCGTGGGTCAGGTCGATCCAAGGTAAGATGTGTCGATAGCGCTGCTTGTACCTCTTCAAAAGATTTCTGTGCTCCAGGGTTCCAACGAAATTTTTGGTTGGGCTTCAGTAGGTCGGTTAAAGGGGCAGCGACTTCGGCGAAACGAGGCACGTACTCGCGCAGCCAACCACATATGCCAAGAAAACTTCTTAGCTCTTTAAGTGTGCGTGGGGGTTTTGCTTCCAAGATTGCTTGTACGTGCTCGGGTTGGCCTTGATTACCGTCAGCTGTGACGATGTGTCCTAGATAATTCAACTGTGTTTTCCCAAAATGGCACTTTTTCGGATTACACGTGAGGCCATAGAATTCGAGTATTGCCAGTATCCGCTTTTTAGATCTATGGTGGTAAATACTCTGGCGGAGCCTAGGTCCTTTAAAGCTTTATGGATAACTGGCAAAGGCTGGGCTGCGTAGATCCTTAGGTCATACAATTTTCGATAATCGATGCAGAATCTCTTGGTTCCGTCCTTCTTGGAAACAATAAAGGAAAGGTTGCCTGTGTTTGAGGTGTATTTCATGGGATCCGGCTAGTGCTCTACATAATTTCTAGCCTTGATAGAAAATGCGTTGGTGGCGATCAATAAGGTCCCAAAATGTTGGTGCAAGCTCGGAAGTAAACTCTTGTAGTAGGGATTTTTTAAGGGGGACTGGAGCTAGGCGGGTAGGTCCTCGAAGTGGATGCAGAGCGAAAACTCTCTGTCGTTGCTGGAGGCCGACGTATAGACAATTTAAAATATTATCGATGATTACTCCGTGGCGAATAAGCCAGCGTCTACCCAATATTACCTCATCGCGAGGTTCGTCCGCGACAATAAAATATCCGGGGTAGGATTTATTGTTTAGAATAACATCGAGATTTATTGCCCCATAAAGTTTCATTGTTGAACCATGAGCTGCGACGTCGGCGTCAGGGGGGCTGGGTAACAGCTTGCGTAGCTGATCTTTGGTAAGTAATTTGGAGCTTACAATATTGTCGGAGGTGGCGCAGTCTGCCAGTGCTTTGATTTTTTTGCCTTCTAAATTGATTCTGATATGTAGAAGAGAGCGCTGCGAGGTTTGGGCGACGAAGACTATTCGCCGGACGAAGTGCCCGGGTTCTGCGTTGGGCCGTTATTTCACGCCGCCCCGTGCCAGTTTCCCGGTGTGTTGTTTAAACGTCTCTGCGTGAGGACAGGGCAATCCTTATGTAGATGGCGTCCTGGGCAGTAATAGAATCTTGGTTTATATTGTTCCTGGGGATCGTTATGGTCGTAGTTATTTAAAACAGCTGAGGCTCTTTGCTTGGGGGGAAGCTTCTGTTTTTATTTTTGAAGTTTGCCGTCCTATTTCATCTTGTTCCGCGAAGGTTGCTCGAGTGAGTAAGTCACTGAAAGTTGCTGGGTTTGCTGAACGGATAAGTTTCTTTAAGTTTGGTCTGATTGTTTCTAGGATTAAAGAAACAAGTTCTTCTTCTGTATCAGTTGGTCGTAGTCGTTTCGCCAACAAGTACTTCCGTTGCAAAATAAGTCCTACTGGTTCCTTATCCGCTTGCTTTACTGAGTGAAGTTGACCGCGCAAAAGATTCAGTGTTTGTGGTCCGGCGAATTTGTTCATGAATAGCTCTGTAAACTCTTCCCAGGGGAGGTGGAACGAATTGTAAGCTTTCCACCATTTTTCAGCTCCATCTTGTAGTGCTTTGCCCGTCGTGCGAGTCCAATGAGTTTTGTTGATTTCTGATTGGGTCAGGTAAATTTCGTACTCTTGCAGAAACCTCCGTTTATCTTCATGGTCGAATCCCGAAAACGCCGGTGCAGGTGGTTTCGGTGCTCTTATGGCGCGAATCAGCGATTCGATGTCGGCTAAGGTCATTCCGGCCGGGATGGCCCCGACTGTGGAGTTAGCTTGATGTGGCACGGTTGGGTTGTTACTGGGTCCACTGGTTGGGTTTAGGTGCACTGGAACTGTGCTGATGTTGGAGGTAATACTCATTCCTTCCATGTTTGGGATATTACTCATCTCTTCTATGTAAGTGGCATTATTTTCTCCTTGCATGTTTGGTTTTTCTTTGATGGTGGTTATTTTGGGCGCCACCGGATTTTTATTCGCGTCACTTCCGGAAGTGATCAAGGTGCCAAGGTACCATTTCCGTGAGTTATTTTTTGCTCTCGGCTAAGGTTGCGGGTACGTATCTATAATGCAATTTCCTAGAGTCCCACGTTGGGCCGCACAATTAATAAGGACCCATCAGCTGACTGCTGATGGGTCGTTTCATTAATCCAACTAATATGTGCTGGTCAAGTCAGTTAGTATTTTTTGCGTCGCCGTTCCCAAATCCTTTTGTTATGGGCGGTCTTGGTGCAATGGTAGTCAGAAGGATCAAGACCCAGGAACCCTGGGAGTGATAGCCGGTATGCCGGCTGTCGGATTGGGGGAAGGAGAAAAAGGAGCTGGTGGCGAATGCTTTGCCGCGACAGCCGGTATGCCGCCTGTCTGACGTGGTGTATGGGAGAAAATCAAAAAAATGTGGAATAAAATCCATACGCATAGTTGTCAAAAAAGACCGTTCTTAAAATTTGTTCCTGCACGGAAAAAAGTGAATGGCTAAAGTTTCCACTTTATCGTGCATTATTTAAAGTTTTTTTCGCTCTTCAGTCTTTTCAAAACATATTTTACATAATATTTTACGTGATACATGTAGCCTCAGCTTTCTCTAGAATGAAAATATGTTTCCTGATTGGCTATCATGACATATAATGTAGTATGAATACCATTAAAAAATTTCTTAAGTTGACGTGCAACAACGTACGTAACTTTATTATAGTTAGCCAAAAATATTAACGCGTTAACGCTAGCATGTTAGCGGCAGTTCGATTAAATGGGAATGTAGTTTCAAAGATACCATCACAACGTGCACAGTAGCCTCCGGTTGAGCATCACAACGCCTCGTGAGGTATGTGATGGTACCCTGAAATGCGTTTAAGCTGAGTAGCCTTCATTCCCAAACTTGCGAAGGAGGTTTACACTACTGCAAAAGATTTTCGACCAATCAGCTTAACGTTGTTTATCCTAAAGACGTTGAAGAGGCTGGCTAAGATATATATCTAGGTGATGTTGGTCACCTCGCTGCATAGAAGGCAGCATGCTCTCCAGACAGGCTGCTCGGTAGAAACGGCCCTCCATGCTGTATTAGTAAAGTTGGAGCAGCAGTTGGAACAAAGGTGGTAGGATATGGGTACATTCTTGGATATAAAGGGTGCCTTCAGCAACACTACGCTATGCCAAAGGAGACTTCAAACTAGATGGGAGAAGGGCTTATTTAAGGAAATAGCACCACGGGGCTACCCACAGGGGGTCCTGTCGCTCCTCCTGTTATATATGGTAGTGGGTGGACTCCTTTGTATGCTTAATACAGAGGGGTATTATACGCAGGGTTATACAGATGACTTTTTAATCCTTGTCAGGGGGGCCCATCTGGAAACATTGATGGGTCTGACTAGGTCGGCGCTGCACATCGTAAAACTATGGTGCGATAACTCAGGGCTTTCGGTAAATCCGGAAAAGATCAACGTGGTCATTCTCACGAGAAAATACAAGGTTCCGAAAGTGAACACTTCTGTATTTTTTGGTGGAGGGCTGACGTTTCCAGATTCGGTTAGAAAGGACATTTGTTGTAACTTTTTGGATATATAGCAAAGCCTTCGGGTTCACGTGGGGTCTAGGGCCATAAGATTACAAACGCTAGTGTTAAGGGTTTTGACGGGATAAATGAGGACTACTTCCAAAGCGGCGATAGGCATTATGCTCTGCGAATAACCCCTACACGTTGCGATAACTGCAAGAGCGGCACACGCGATGGGCCGCTTATCAAGAATAAATCGGTGGACTCGGGGGTCTAAGCACCCCGCCGTTTCTAGAGATTCAACTTCACCGAGGCATTCCCCTTTTATATTTAAAGCAGGGATATATGGCAGGAAAGTAGTTACCCGCTGCTCCAAGGGGAAATTTGTTATACAGATGGTTCCAGTGGAGACGGAGCGTCAGAAGTAAGAATATATGACAGTGCGAGAAGAAGGGGGATGAGGGCCCCGCTGAGGTACTTGTCGTCCTTTGCTGAGTTGAGACATTCTTAGAAGAAAACGCTGCTGGCAGAGACATTAGTTTGTGAATGCAAAATGGCTTTAAAGCAACTTGAAAAAAAACAAACAAAGATGCTCTCATATGGGATCCTCGTCAGACAGGGATCAAGGAAAAAGAAAAAGCGGATTAGTTGGCAAAATGCGAAGCGGGAAGTGGACAAATAGGACCGGAGACTGTACTTGGACAAGTATCCTGCTGCATCGGTCTTTGCCATCAAAAGATGGATCTGCACAAAACACCGGGAATACTTAGAGAAAATCTACGACTGGCTACTGACGAAATCTATCCTAGGTTAAACGTGCCGAATGGACATAGCCGCGGAAATCCTGGGCACAACCACTTGAACTAACATACACACTAAATGAGGCATACCCACACGAAAGAGTGCAGGAAATGTGGGTGGGATGCTGAAACATGCCTACATATATTATGTCAGTTCCCAAAATTAGCAAGGCTCATATATACTGGCCTTCCTTAAGAGGTCTTCGGTCAACTACAAAGAGCGAATAGTTAAGGTTGTGGCACCATAGGTTTTATAGCTTGAGTGCCAGAGATGCTGCGCACGGGCTTTCAGGCCGTTATAAAACTAACTAATAAACTAAGTCAGTAGCTCCTGAAAATAATTTTTCAGGCTTCAAAATTTTCGCATTTATTGCGAAGAAAAGTTTCTTTGTGACAAAGAAATTTCTCCGAAGAAATTAAATGTTTTAGTCGAAGCATGACTTTCTTGCGTCTAAATAATATTTGCTGAACTGAAGTAAACAAATAGTTGGAAAAAAAAGTTATTTTCCTGGGTCCAGTAATTATTTTTATCATCTGATCTTCTCTGCATTCTTCGAAACTTTTACTTTCCAGGCAGGATTTAGCTGAACTTCGACCAGCTTCCCCAATATTCATTGTTAAATACGATCCCGTTGGCATTTTCCAATTTTAATTTTCCTCCTCGTAATAGAGCCCCTTTCTATCTTAAAAACGATAATGGTAATGAGATATGTAAGAATTCAGTTTTGTTATTACCTGAGCTATATAAACGACCCAAGACTGACAAACGTTCAAAATTCAGGGAGCCAAATGATTTAGCATGTCACTTAGAACTTTGAACGGCATTAGAACTGGATAAGCTACTTTAAGTGGAACAGTAACAGGAATCCTGATCATTACTGGCACTGCGGATATGGAGTTTCTACTGGAACTAGAAATGAACGACCAATCTCTGTAGGTACTGGGACTGGAACTGAAGTTCCTGCTGCAGCATTGAATGGTCTCGGAGAATGTTATGGGGACTTCACTGAAAATGCAACAGCAACAGGCCTTGTGATATAGACAGTTTCGTGAACTGAAATTTTAATTGGAGCATTTTTACAGCCTTCGCAATTTGTGCTTTGACTTTCCTTTTTTCCCATTCTAATACAGATTTGGAACCACTATTTGATTCATTCATGCTTATTTTTTTGTTTTTCTTCTTTACAGTTTTTGGATATGACTTTATTATTTCCCTTTCTTTTAATGCTGATGTAAATGTTTTGCCAGAAAAAGATTCTTTGGTGCTTATTTTGTTTTATTAAATTTCAACAAACTGAGACTTTATGATTTTTTCTTTTGATGCCGATAGAGATTTGTGATTACTATAAGATTCACCTAAGCTTATACTTCTTTCCCACCCTTACAATTATTGAATGTAACTTTGTGATTACCTCTTCTTTTTATGCTGACAGAGACTTTTGACCAGTGTAAGATTCATAAAGGTTCTTTTCCTTCTTTCTTCTATTCCTTCGCTCTATTCGTTTTTCCAAGGTTTTGAATGGAACTATATAGTTTCCTCATTTGTGTATGCCAATTAGGACTTTTGAACAGTGTAAGGGTCATAAATGTTTAGTTTTTTCTTCTCCTTATCAAAAATTTTCTACACAGGATTCTTAGCTTCTTTTCTTTTCACGCTGATGGAGATTTTTGACTAGCATAAGTAATAAAAATAATAAAAGTTTTTGACCAGAATAAGATTCATCGATGTTTTATTTTCTCGTTCCTTTCACTAAAGATATTTTTTTTACCCTCATGCGTGTTTTTACTGGAACCGTTCACTGATCGGGTTACATATTTTATATAGAGAACTGACATTTGTTAAAACATTTGTTATACTGTAGAGCGCTCGCGGTTTTAGTCATTTTTTCTGACATGCAGACATCAAGTCGATTTCTTTGCAAACAGTTTCGCACGCAATAATATGAGACGCCCTTGATAGTGACATATTACTTTACTATACTGAGCAATGATTTAAGAGTTTTGCCACGTAATAGTTATTCTTGAACGTAAAGCCTTCGTATATTGTAGTTTGAAAAGTGTTTTGCTTTTTTGGAAAAAACTATTTTGTTCAATAAAGTCAAAAAGACACTTTTTTCTATGAATACTTTCGATAAAATTACAGTTTCTAAGTTAACACTCCTAAAATAGATCTGAATTCTAGTTATTATTTGAATAATAACCAATAACTTACTTATGAACGTGTTTATAAAAGACAAAAGAGAAATAAATAACAAGAAATTAATATTTTGTAAATTGTTAACAAGCCACACGACACTGATCTGCTTTAAACTTTGTTTTTGTTCTTCAGACTACCTCACTGAATGATATTGTATCAAAATGCCACCTCCTCTTTTACTTCTTTTTAGTTCACTTATTGCAAACATTGTCTCAAATAGGTACTTTTATTACGGACAATTAAGTTTTCATAATAATAAGCTCGCTCGAAGAATAAAGTATTCGTATCTAATTTTTGTTTTGTTTGTTCTGTTTGTTCTGTTTACAATGCAACCTATTATTTTTGAATGAATTCTTCTTGCTCTGGCATCGCTTTTGATTATCTGAATGTATACGGGTGTACGAAAATGCCGGCGCGTTACGCGTTGCTTGTAACTCACTTAGTTTATATTCATAAATCACGTTTGCTTCATCCTTCCAGAAACAACAGTTTAGTTTACAATGTAATCTGTACTTACCTTTTTCAATTTTCAACCTTATGATTCTACGCAAACCTCCTGAAAGATGACAATAGTCGCGCTTAATAGAATTTTTACTTTATTATGGGGTTTTAAATTCTTGCTACTAAGGGAAAAAATTAATAAATAATTATATTGATTGCAGATTCGTCTTCAGGTATTAGAAGCCTTTCGATTCCTTAGTTCCTTAGAAATCATATTTTTCGACATATTTTGAAAGTGAAAAATTTAAATTTTTATATATTTGTATTAAAATTTGTATATATTTGTATATTGTTTTGTATATTCTTATTTTTTTCAAAATCCGTAGTATTAATTGTAGGAAGGATTTCAATCAAATAATTGAGCTTACTAGTTCATTTAATCATTTGCTAATAAGTTAGCTTAATCTCATCACAATTTCTAAAAGTGTATTTTAATCATTGCTTTTATAGTCAGATAACTTTTACAAGCATTCTTTAACGATTCTGTAATTCATGGCTCATTATCTAACGTCAGGTAATCGAACGTGTTCTTGATACGGAAAACAGGACCGGAAACATTTCCCTTACAAGCTTTTCAGCTATTTGCTTTGATCAATATCTTGATTAAAGTTGAATCTCGTAGTGATTATTGTACTGAGATATATTGCGAAATATTTTTGGCTCTTTTTTTAAATGGATATAATACGAAATACGAAAGTCACTATATTATTACTTTTTATCAGTCAGTAACACGCCTCACTTAAACCCATTTTGACTGAACAGTGCTTGTTCATACCAGCTTTTTTCTTAACACATTTTCGGTGTACCGCTTGAGATTTTTAATCTGTGAATTAAAAAAAATCTTTCGCCCTTTTTTGAGTAAACATAATCTTGACTTTTTTTGGCGATAGTAAACATATTTCTATTGAAATCGTTCGAATTTTAATAATTTTGCATGTAAATCCTTTAGTTTGGCATTGAAAGAGCCTGTAATAGTTAAACATCATGAAACATTTATGAGAATTTAAAATCATTAAAAACTTATTTCCTGTTAATTTTAGACGAAACTTGCACTCACATCAGTCAAATTACCTTAAATTTACCGAATTTTCAAGAAAAATAATTCTAAAGCTCTTGACACGTATAATTTTACTGTGCCTTAAGTGTCCTATTGTCCGAAGTCGAAGATAAAAATCTGCCTATTTCCAATATTTTTGCACGTACACACAATCCTTGTGATGCAGAAGCTTAAGTACGACTCATTCAAGGACACCTAATATAAAAATAAAAAAATATTCAAGTTTGTATACGAGTGATTGATTTAATAATTCCAAGAACCGCTGGCCCACGCAGTTACACAGCCATGTGTCAGTGTTACGCAGGCGTGTGTGAGTGTGTGGCAGCGTCAACAATGGGTCGCCATCAGTTTACAATTAATAGACTGTTTACGTTTCCAATGACTGATTTAATAGCAAGGCCATTGCGAGACAACCCCTGAAGCTGCTCTTATATTGGCGTTCTTGTGTAGTTTGACAAACTTTGTGCGATCTAGCTTTTAAATGCGCGATGCTGGACATTATCAGTTGACACTAAGAATTAAAAAAGCATGATTCAATTCTGAATTTTTCGAAATATTATCAGGAGTCACGTCATAAGAAGAGTTTCTCCGGCTCGAGCTTATGCATTCGCCTTCGGTTCGTGCTCGCTTACCTACGAATGTGAAAGCAGAGACAAGTCGTACGAAGTATCTTCTCCCTTGGTACATGCTATAATTTTTTAACAAATACGTGATTTAAGAAACGATTGGAACACTCATGTTTAAACTATTAAACTCTTTAAATTGATAGAATAACTAACAGCTAAGCAAGAAATTTAATTCTAAACATTTATTTTGAATTTATAAAAGATCAAAAAATATAAATTTTATGGTAAATTTACAAAAGACCAACAATATTTGTTAATTTAAAAATTTTATGAAGTTTTGGAAGTGTAAGGAAACTCAGAGTATCCAAAACCGTTCAGAAATTGTTGGCAATTTAGGGTAAATCATGGTAATTTATAGATAATTGATGGTAACTAATGGCTTTGAGTTATTCCAATCATAGATGTATGATTTTCATTAATCACCTCTGAAGTCACAATCTTTCTCCCTAGGGAAGAAAGTACACGTTTTCTCCTGCGTCTCAAAACTGAGTCGAGTAAGCCTTTGCTTTACTTTTTTGGCCACGAGAGGTGAAATAACGTTTACTTGTTTCAAGTCGAGCCTTGTCTTGTCTAAGACGTCGTTTACTTGTCTTAAAACGAGACTTTTCTTGACTCAGGTAGTTGGCGTAAGCTTGTTCCAAGACGAACCTTCTTCGACTCCGAAATGAGATTAAAATTAATGGATAAAAAATTTGTAATTATTAAATTAGTTAGTTTTAATTTAAAACTTTCTAGAAGGATCTCTTAAGCCAGGGCTGACCAGAAGGGCAGAGGACAATTCCGCCCCAGCTACCTGTGTACCGTTCCCCCACTACGTGGCTTCCCCTCGCACCGTCGAGCAGTTTCCGCCGAGCCTGGTCAACGGGGGGCCTTTGTTCCTAATGAGGCCTAAATTATGGAATATAAAATTTTTTAAATTTCTGACTTATTAAATCACAAATATGATATTCGAATTCTACGAATAATAACGATTCCAACGATATGTTGTTTAACTCATAAAGTTGAACAAAAATTTATACATTTTTGACACAAAAGATAATATGTTCCTTCGTTTCGAATATTTGGTGGTCCTGAAAAGGGCCGGTTTAATTTGTAAATACGTAATTATATACACTAACATCTGAAAAAAAACGTTCTAATGTCTATTCCTATCTCGAAATCAAGAATGATTTCTTCTGGATCCAAGCATAGGTCTTTTTCTGCGCATAATTTTTGAATTGACTGGAAACACTCTTCATACGTTTTTTCGCACGTTTTTTCGCGTTTGTCTTTTAGCAAGCAAAAAGCTAAAGGAACATAATTCCCGTTAAGATAACCGTGAATACCGAAAAGTTGCTTAAAAAACTGAGTGCAAAAGTTAAATGTATTATTCATCCTTTTGCAAACAGCAGAATTATTGAGAGACCATTGAGAAATGCGTTTTTCTGAGCAATAAACAAAATATATGATGTTTTAATACTGGAAAATTTTTCATTAAGTTGTACATAAAATTGAACATTATAAATGAATACTAATTCTTTAATTGTCAACTTTATGAGTCAAACAACATATCGTTGGAATCGTTATAATTTAAAAATATGGTGATTTAATAATTTATAATTAATAATTGGGAAATTTAACAAATTTTATATTCCATATTTTAGGCCTCATTAGGAACAAAGGCCCCCCGTTGACCAGGCTCTGCGGAAACTGCTCGACGGTGCGAGGGGAAGCCGCGTAGTGGGGGAACGGTACACAGGTAGCTGGGGCGGAATTGTCCATCGCCCCACCAGAAGGCAGTCTTTGACTGCAAAGACTGCCAGTGGCAGTCTAGGGACTAGGTCAGCTGGCCCTAATAAATCTTGACGTTCGACTGGTACCTAGCCCTCCACGGTCATTATACCTACCACCGGGATTGGAAAAAATTATCCTTCCTAAAAATAAAATATGATATAAAAATTAATATACACGTTTTATTTGTTAATATTATTATAGTTTAGTAAGTAATATGTAGTTAAAAATTAATTTAAACAAATTTTTTTGGGTAAGAACGTGACGTATTTCATTATTTCTTAAATGAAATAATAAGAATAAGGACATTTTCAATAGACAATTGTTAAACACCACAAATCGAAGCCGAGTTTATACGCTTTAAAATAAAGGAAAAGGTATTTTGGCGGCCGTCGTTTTTCTTTATTATTTTGAATTTTTGTTCAAAATTCTCCAAATTTGTCCTCCTTTTTAAAGGTTTAATTTGCACACAAATTTGATTTAATTTATATATTAAAAATGGAATTGGAAATTACATTTATTGTAAATTTGAGTACAAAAGTTCAGGTGCAGTGCAGTCAAGCAGTGGCAACAAAAGTGGCGTTGCGCTGGTCAGTGCTGATACGACCGGTTATTCGCGGTACCGGCACCACTGAAATCCGTTTCATCTTTCCAAATTAAATCTTATTAGCTAATTTAAAGAGTATATCTTTCGGAAAAGATAGATTTGAAACTTAACTGAAACGGAAGCCCCAGGTATTGCCTTAATAATCTGTATTGTAAATTTGCAGTTATAATAAAATGAATTAAAAAAAAAGGTAATGCAAAATATCCTGTTTCAGTTAGCTTATAAAAAGAACTTGTTAACTTTAAATTCTTCTTGAAATTGAATTTAAAATGCTACAATAATAATCCCTTTGTAAGATCAAAAGTAGTGTTAAAAGTGTCATAAATTCAAAACAAAGTTTCATAAAGTTGTTCAATTATTAGCATTTTTTTAAATCTAAAATCAAAAAGTGTTCAAGGAAGAATTAACTTTATTT
Organism: Druon quercuslanigerum; assembly: GCA_010014905.2. NCBI lineage: Eukaryota > Metazoa > Arthropoda > Insecta > Hymenoptera > Cynipidae > Druon > Druon quercuslanigerum. Next base: position 22,513 of record JAAAKG020147443.1, read on the forward strand.
TTTAACAAAAATTTCCAGTTTCCTAACCTTATATTTAAGAAATATTAAAAATCAACTTCAGCATCTTTAAATAGACCACAAATTGCACAGGCTATCACAATTTTTAATATTTATTCACACTAAATTAGAATTAAATAAATTCTGAAAGGAACAATAAAACACAAATGTCAAATTATTGGGGCATTCACAATACAAAGCACGGCCCTGTGCTTCATCAAACTTCACCCAACGAAAATGATCTCAACCAATCAGCTTTACCTAGAAAGAGACAGGTCTACATCTCATTTTGTTTTTTCTCTTTCTAAATCCCATCTCCGTTCTCCCTAGAGCGTTATCGGTCCATTTCTATTTTTCGACGGTCTAAACTCTTCCTAAAGGATCTCTACTCTATTGTAAAATTTATCAATATTGTAGGTCATTTGATTCGTCTTGAGTCAAGGAATCTTTTATATTCTTAAATCAGCTTTAAATTGTGCTAATAAAAAAATGTTTTACAAAAAAAAACATATTAAAAATATTATAAAGTCTTAAGAAAATGCTATTCAATATTTTTATAAACCTTCGGTAAGTTTTGAGATTTAAGTGGTTAAACTTTAATGAAACAAATAACTTTTTTTTAAATTGTTTCAAATTACCAAGCTTCCTCTATGAGGAAGCAAAGAGTAATGCAACACTTTCTGGAGAAAAATTGGAATTTTTGGGTCCCGTCTTACCTTTGACAAGTGCTTTTTTTGGAGATTCTTTTTTATGATGTTCTTTTCATGTTCCGATAGAAGTAAAATAAGTAATACACTGTAAAAAAGTGGTTAAAAATTGCAAGTCGGTTTGTAAACGTTTGACTGTCATTGACTTGTTAGTTCTACAAGTTCATTGTGAAATTGCAGCGATTTCTGGAGGCATTTTAAACTATTTGTATGAATTGTACTTTAGAAGTGTAATATTACCACACTGATGAACGTACAAAAGCTACCAACGCGCAATGTGGTAAATTCCAACCATATTGTAATTGATATTATAAGGTGTTTTTACTAGGTTAGTTGAAAATTTACGAAGTGAAGTGTAATCCTCCAAAAACAAGATAACCGTTAAAACAAAATCGTGTTGAATTTTCATGTAAATTTTAAGGAATGTGAGTTTGGAAAATATAATTTTATATATGAATCATAAATAAGGTAAGTACAAAAATCTGCTAAGTTATAATATTTTCGTAAAAATGAAAGAAATATAGAAAGAAATATTGTGTCACCAGGATTATTTTTAGGCAGTTTTCAACCGGATCGAAATTTGTAGGGTTATGTTGCCATATTTTACTGATTTCACATATAAAATTTTTATTTTTTTAAATCGTTGACCAATTAAAGCAATGAAACATTTAAAAAATATAAAACATAAATAAGTATAAAGCGGATTCACGAAAGCCTCATACCAATTCACATTTTCTAATCGGTTTCTCGTTCCTGGGAAGTTTAATATTTTTTGCAGGATTTCAACAAATTTTATAATCCTTTGAAATTTTTTAATATCAAAATTAAATTTCTTATTTTACGTCGTTTTTGACTAGTTTCAGGCTATTTTTTTTAATAAAAAAGAAGTGCAAATACATACATTTGTATTTTATTATGTTGCAGATTACTACAAGTTACTGAAATTGATTAAGGTCGTCTACGCGTATCAAAACGCCTTATTATCCTTTAAAATACTTTGACATAAAATTTGTTAAGTGAATTTTCGAAAACTTTAATTGCTAATGTATACTAACAATTATCGAAAGGACTTTTCTCCGAAGAATTTGAGATCCAGTCAAAGTGTAAACTTCTCCGGTATTTTATAAATTGGGGCTCTTAAAACTAGAACGACTAAATGGGTAATTTAAAAAAATTAACTGTGAAGCATCAAATACAATTCTGTGAGGACCAGCCGCGTGGGAACTTTACATTATTAATTAATCAACTAAAATTCACGAAAACAAATTCAAAATATAAGTTAATCAATTAACTAAAATTCATGACGAATATGGTTCAAAATGACGCATTTAGACGTTCTGGTGTTGATTGTAAACCCTTGTTTACAATTCGAATGAAATAAAATTCAAAAGGTTTGGAATTTTTACATTTAAGAATTCAAGGTTTAGGCTTTAGTCTTGTGATATGTACAGATTTAAGTTTGAATGATTCTAAAATTTAAAATACAATAAGAAAATTATGTGCATTTGATTGTTTCCTAAAGAACTTATAATTATTATAGAAGATGCGTTTTTTATGTTCAGTTCTTTTACAAATCTAGTTTGTGTTCTATAAGTTAACATTTTTTTTATCAATATTCGCATTTTTTCATTTTATTATTATTTTCAAGATATAGAAGTTTAAAATAGCCGGGATTGATATCGCGCATGCGCAGTGAAATCCAATTCTGCCATTTTACATCGACAGTCGAATTTCACAAGAGGAACGTAAAAATACACTGTCCTAACGGGAATTTTACTCTCTGTATGTAATTTTACACTGTCACATTACTTTTACACAATTTCAGTAAAATTACCACTTTGAGCATTGGTTACTTTGTGTCCGGTCCTCAGTGCGGTAATTTTCAACCACTTTTTTTACAGTGTAACTTTAAAGCCCTTTCTTTTTTTAAAACAAAAGTAAAATACGAAATAAGTTAACAGTTTTTGTATCTAAAGTAAAGTGCGAGTTTTAGCACCTACGAAATGCCGCGGGGCCCTTCAAATCGGTTTCATATTAAGTTGTTTCTTATGAAAAGGTATCTTGAATTGAACAGCGCGGGATGTAGATGAATATAGACAGCTGGAAGCTTCCTGGTCACGAATCGAATCAGATTCCTTCATGAATGAACTATGAGATAGGCAGAAGGGGGATGACGATGCTGCTTTAAATATCGACGCGTGCCAGACTGATAGCCTACATAAATGACAACGATGAGTGGGCTAAACATTTTAAGTTCAGGCAAATAAGTGTCAGATGGACTGACACTAATCACCTTCTTGATGGTGTATAAACTCCTTCTCATGAGGTTCACGAAAAAGAGATACATCATCTAAATATATTTACATATTACATGTATACTATTTATACTAATGCAGCACTTTAAATTGTAAGTCTTTAATGAATGAACAAGCTGCATTAGAGGCAAAGAATCATATTACCGTCATTAAACGAGATTTGTAACACTTGGGGGTTCAGGTCGATTCTGAATTCAAAAGCTTCGAAATTAAGCACGGGCACCAACCCGAAAATGCTTGATATTCTGTAATACATAAAAATCAACAGCTCGGGCATGAAAATGTTGATGTCCGTTTATAAATACCGGTTTTTGATATTTCGATCTCTTTTTGACATGAAATACATATGGGAGAGAAAAGAATTGCGGTATTCCCTGTCCCAGTGCTTAATATTTTTGGCCTGTAGAAAAATACAAGATAGACAGGATGTTATTTATTTAAAGTGATAGAGTTAATTTCAATTCGTGGCGTTGTGTGGCATGGCGTGTACAATCCTGGTTGGTTAAATTTAAATCTTGTGGCGCGCAGTGAAACTGAAAAAGGGAACTTGTGCTCAAAAGGCATGCTATTATTTTGGATACACTTAATTAATAAATCGGCAAGGATATATGATAATAAGAGGTTAAATAATTTAATTAGTTAATAATACAAATATTTGAAAACTTTGTCAAAATTTGAAACTTTTATCAAAATTGAAATCATCTGAAATGTTGCGAACCTTTCCAGTTCAACAATTCTGAAAATGTGATAATTATGCATGCCTTCTTATTGAAAAGATACAAAATTATTGAATTGAATTTTGAACTTCTGACATTAATGAAGGACGTTAATTAGGAAAAAAATTGCATGCAAAATGTTGTGTTTCAACAAAGTGTATTCAAAAAAATTAAGCAATTCTTTGAGTAAAAATAAAACACAGTTTAAAATGTAAAGAATCTAAAATAATATTTGATAGGCTTTAAAGCGTTAAAAATTAATTTGCTAATAATTAATAAGTAATATAACCAAGTTGTTGTCGATGAGTATCTTATTTTTTAATGGTTTACGCGCATGAAAATTTTAATAAAAGAATAGTTAATGAAACAGAGTTATTTTCGCTAAAAATTATTTTTGTGAATCTAAGCTCAAAACTATTCCGAGTCCACAATAATTTATTGATTAATACGGGTTTAGTTTTTAATGCTTCAAAATTCAATAATTGTTGATCTTTTCAATCAGAAAGCATGCATAATTATGACATTTTTAGAATATTTAAACTGGAAAGTTTCGCAGTATTATTTATCATGGACCTATTTTAGATTTTGGGTGCAATTCTCAACTGATTTCGACTAAGCTAAGCAGCAAATTTGTCAACTACGAAAGAAATAAGTTTCAGCGTGCCGGGTAAACTAAAAAATATGACAAAGTCTTCCTAAGAAAATTGAAAAAAATAGTAAAAAAACAATGAGTAAAAAAAATTGACAAACCTGGTAAATAATAATTTGAAAAAGACCAAGTTTTGAAGGTGATATTTCATAAAAGAAATTTATTAAATAACTTAAACAATTGATCGAAGAGTAGAACATACAGTTATAGGAACTATTTAACTACACAACAAATTTTTGTAGCGCTATATAGATCGGATTAAGTATTTTTTAAACTCAAGTTACGAAAAAATGTCGACTGGCCTTATTAGAAACACCGTGTATCCAAATAAGGCCACTTCGCGTACCCCAATAAGGCCATGCCTATGAAAGAGCGATCCGAGGTCAATAAAGTACTGAGTACCACCACTCAATTTTTTTAATTCAAAGTAAAAAAGAAAAATGTCATTTAAAAACGGGAGGTTCAAATTTTTCATCTTCAATAAAATTATTATTTAAAAAAGGCGAAACATCTGGAAACACCCTGGCCTTATTTGGCTTCACTCAACTTTTATTCGCCCCTATGAGCGTTTCTACCACTTGCTGATAGTTAATCAAAAAATTAACTACACCAATTGATTCTATTATAAAAAATACCTAAAAGATGTATGCACCCATTACGCTGCTACTACAATTGTTTACTTGAGAGCTCAGATCAGGTATTGTGATCTGTCGCATGTGATCGCAAGCTTCTTAAATAAGGGAGGTGGCCTTATTAGGGACTATTACCTTATTCGGAACAGCCACCTTTGGTACTTAGGTTTAATATATTTGGTGTTAAAACAGCTCTTTTATTTAACATTTCAATCTAGCCAAACAATTTAAAGCATTATTATTGCGATCCTTTAACAAACATATTAATAATTATTATTTTTTAACAAGTTTACATACGGTACGAAAAATTTACTATGAGCTTCATCAAGTGTCCGATAGAGACATTTACATAACGTTTCGTTTCGATTCACCAAAATTCGTCGAGCGTATACCAAATATTTTAGCTGTGCCCAGATACTCTGATAAAACAAATACTCAAACTATTTTCAAGAATTTATAGCGAAATTTTTTATTTTGAGAATTAATTAATTAATCTTCGGGGAATTTACGAACGCTTCAGACCTTCACTAAATAAAAGTAGTCATGACTATTTTGGGTTCATTTTGGGGGCTTTTATGGGATGCGGTGGTGTTTGATCCCTCAAATCGTTATGGTGAATGAATAAAAGTAAAATGTAATATTCTGTAAAAATTCAATTTTCATTGAAGACAGGGGATTCTATTTTTAAAATCCAGGGGATTTTAGAATGGAACTAAGGGAAAGCATACCAATTCAGAACTTTAAGATTCATTTAAACCTTGTGCATGACCGTATACAAAATTATAATACAAAAATTATGAATTCGTGAAATTTAAAACTGTTTTATATTGCGCTGCGCTTTGAACAAGATCGAGCAAGGAGCTTTCCTTCAAGTTAAGCATAATTTTTTTTTTAGGTAATTTGCAGTTTCGTACTAACAAAATGAAGCAAAAACGCTAAGTTTCAAAAAGAGTACACATTACAAAGACTTTCACTTTTCTAAGTGGAGTAGCCTTATTCTTGAAGAATTCCCTGAAAAGTCTAATTAACTCGTGATAATTCTTAACGACGATTTTCCTGTATATATCTGCTCATTTTTCTTATTAAAAATGGTAAAAGGTTTTATTAATTTATATATTATACTATATTATTTAAACAATTCGTAACGTCGAAAAATACAATTTCCCTTTGTCTGTGTAAACCATTTATACTGGAAATATATAGGTATAACTAATTGTTTAGAAAGTATTATTAATTTATTATTATTAAATAAATGCAGGAAAAAATAATGAAAGGGTGTTTTTTATAGAAACGCCACAATTCGAGTAAATAAATAACAATATTCAAGTCATACAAGCAATTGTAATTTCATACATATTCTACAAAGAATGATTAAGTGGGAATGAATGTATTTTTCTTTGATGAAATCTGGGATGGAAATCGATTGGAGATAAAAGCTCTTTGGGGGACTTTGTATATGTTAACCCAAGAAGCGATATCTCTTCGAATTCGAAACGTGTCTCCTACCCACGTGGACTCTAGGGAATTTTTCCGATTCACGATGAGTAGCTAACCTAAATGCTCAGTGGCCCGATGTACCAGATTGTACCATAGGCATTATGCCACGATTGCTCACCGCATTGTGCACTCATTGTGTCCGTGAATAAAGAGCATTTTTACAACACCACTTACTCGCTTTTTCAGGGTGACACGAACACAACTCATCCTCCTTCCTATCTCGCCTCCCGCCATCAGGAAGGTGTTTTATTGTTCAGGATGCTTTTAGTCGAAACGCTACTTGCATCCTCAACTAGAGAAGAAAAATGGTCCGTCAACTTCCCTTCATGTTATTCTATGTTTCTTTTCTTTAGAGATTTATTCTTTTAGAACTTGTTAAGAAATGTCTTTAAAATCGTATTATTTTCAAGTTCAAAATATCGTTCTGCGTTATTATATAATAAAGCACTATTTTTGTTCACGAAAAAACTTGAGTTAAGAACGCTATATTATATACACTCTTGCAATACAAAAAATAACAAAAATACAAACACCAAGCGAAACCCTTACCCACTTCGCATACGCATTTACGCATAAATTCTTATAAAATTTATTTTATACAATATTGATCCACATTGAACCTAACCATTTTTGTAATTTAAATGAAATATCGATTATTTACCTAGAAGAGTGCAACTTTAGGAGGTGAACTACTACGTTTACGTTGCGCAGTGCGTTTATTGTCTGCAGGTTACGTGTGATTCAAAATTAATATTTTGTGTTTTAGGCTATGGCGTCAAGTAGCAAGATGGCCGATACCGAAGGTTAAATAATAATATTAGATATAAGGGAGTTTTCAAAATCTATTCGATAAAGTACAAAAATCGATAATTTCTCGTTCAAATTAAGAGCCATTTTCGTAATATAAATGAATAGCACAGGCCAACAAAAAGGACGTCTTTATTGTATCTAAAGACCAGACTATGTGACCCCAAAGGGTTTTGGTGTCCTAAAAACGAATCGGTTGTCTAAATTTTTCCTACGCGTCAGGTTTTTAAGTCATGGTTTAGTACTCCTTTGTGTTTTCTATTTTCATTTTTGATCATCCCGAACCGATTTTTTTTTTCGTTTCGGGATGATCATAAGTGAAAATGGAAGATAAAGAGGAGCACTAAGCCTATAACTAAAAATAGCCATTTTTGCATTTGTAGGTTAGGACATCTCAAAAAAACCTCACGTATAGGAAAAATTTACAGAACGGATTCGTTTTTAGGACACCAAAATCCTTGGGGGTCACATCGTCCGGTCTTTGGGTACTAATTTTGCCGAAACGTGTAATCGGTTATGTTTACTTAAGTTTCTATTCACACTAAAAATCCTTGGTTTCCGCTCACGGTATTTCCATAAAAGATAATGCCAAAAGATTATTTTTCTTTTTAAAAACATCATTTATACCAGCTTTGACCTTATAGATTATATTTTCAGGTATTTGCATGGCTATCTGAGTAAAAATCCTTCGACTTAAGTTTGATTTGCTGATGTGATATCTTGAGTTTATTTCCAAGGTATCGATGTCTGGCTACGTCTCAAAACTTAGACGATACATTAGGTAATGTTTTAATTTCATGATGGAGCAAGGTGATTTTAAGTTGGCGTAAAATTGTCTCAAAACGAACATAATTGGATTCAGATATAAGACTGTTAACAGATGAGAAGGATTAAAATTGGCGAATCAAAAATTTGTAATTATTAAATTATTTTTTTTTGTTTAAGAACTCAGAATCTGTGGGTCGGAATGACTGTAACTTTTAAAAAATTTCATCAAAAAAATGAAAACTCTAAGTTTCTAAATGAATCTCCTAAGCCGTTCGGAATACGTAAAAACAAAGAACATTTTCGGCATTGTCTTCAAACAAGTATGATGCAAATGAAAATCCATAATTGAATTTACTCAATACACTACAGTCCCATAAGAAAAGTTGACAAGGTGGTCCAGCGGGGCAAGAGAGTGGCGCTGCTAGATCAGCCGAGAAACCCTACAACAACGCAGAAGTGTATGAAAAAAGCAAGCAGAACCATCGGCGGTTAATCGTGTCGTCTACTACAATCATTTTCAGTCTGCTGTAAAAATATCGCAGGACATTTACTTCAGTTCGCTATAAGTCATTCAGTGTTTAGGCTATGCGCAGCACGAAAATGTCAAAGAAAAATAAGAGGAAGCGTTTATCTCTCGAAGAGAAATATAAGCCTTTAGACGAAGTGAAATAAGTTGCTTCAAAACAGTCTATTTTACAGAATTTATTTCGTACTGATAATTTTATAAATTTTTTGAAGAAAAGTCTGTATAGGTTAGACTTTAACACCTTTTAAAGTAATTAGTTGAATTGTTATCTTTTTCACGTATGATACCTTTCACTTTATATTGAGTAATTTTTAAGTTTACATTTTTAATTTAAAGAATTTGAAAATGCAGACTTGAACACTCCAACAATTGAAACTCAGATGCGTTTGAAGCTGAAAATTTTCGATAAAAAATGTATCATTGAACATTTATTATTTATTAAGATATTTAGAAGTTCTGCACAAATTACATAAAATATAATTCTAAGTTTGACCAAATATAAAACAACTTTTATATTTCTCAAGAATTGGAAATAAACTTTTTAAGCTTTTCAAGGATGTTTTAACTATTTAAAATAAAAATAATTTATCTTTTAATTTAAGTAGTGTTCAGTTCAAAAATTGTACTTTTTCAATTGAACCGCTGTCAATCAAAAGGGGATACGCTCAAAATGCCGTCGTTCAAGTTGGCCGCTGGGTCATATTTTTTTCAGATCACTTTTTAATTTTTAATAACATATTCCAACAGAAACTTTTATTGTGCATATTTTTAGTCCTATAAATAAATGTGATAACTTTATTAGTTTTCTAAATAATCAATAAAATGTTACTTTTTTCTGCAATCGCAAAATACGAATTTTTTGTGTTTAACTCGCAATAAGTTCTACATTAATAGGAATTTTGTAATACAAATTTCAGAAAATATGCACCATCATATAACAAAAATAACGGTCTTTATAGAATTTCAATTAATTGTTACTGAAAATTTATAAGGATTTTTATTCTTCTCATGGCGTAAGTTATATATTGTTTCAAACGCTTCGGGAGTCGTACGAATTTTCCTAAAATTAAAATTAACGGCCACATAAATTTTTTTTGGGATTCCAGGAAGTTTTGGATAAACTTCCGATTAGGGTGTACCTCCAAAACCCATCAAACTACGTATACCTACGTATTTTGACGCG
>JAAAKG020147444.1:0-10456 GCA_010014905.2 Druon quercuslanigerum
AGTTGCAGTATTTTCTAAAATTTTCCATTTTTGGTTCACTTTTAAGTTACAGTCAATTAATAATTAATTCAAATTAACAAACTTCAGTGTTTGAACAATTTATTATTATTATTATTTATAATAATATTCTCTTACAAGGATTCTAGTAAGTTGCAGTTTTTTCTCCAATTTTCCCTTTTTGGTCCACTTTTAAATTATAGTGAGATAATAATTAATTTCAGTTAACAAACGTAAGTGTTTCAAGAAGTTATTATTTTTTTGAAATTGTTTATGCACGTTGTTCGCTTCAGGATCAGGTGGATTGATCATAATTCAGTTGTTTCACACGTTTCGGCCCACAATGGTGACCCTCATCAGTGCCTTTTATTAAATATGTAAAAAGTACATCATGTCTTGCAGGTACGCAGTTTTACAACTGGAAGTGTTATTCTTTGATTAATATCTCAGCTGTGAAATTATATAAATTCTGTAACTTAAAATATAAATTTTATTTTAAGCATTTTTTAAATATTTTTAAATAAAACAAATAAAAATTTGTGAGTTCATGGTAGTGACATACTTCAGACTTATTGTCTGAAGTATGTCACTACCATCAACTCAAAATTTTTAATTTTATCATCCACTCAGACGCAATTAACATCAAAACTGGATCAAAAACATCGATCGTAATTATCATTATTATAAAATAAATCATTTTGAATATTTTAATTTTATTTTAGGCTGTCAGAAAACATTGCAATTTTTATCACAGAGTGGATAAAAATTGTCAGGCATATCCACCATTTATACTGGACGTATGTGGTACGTCTTATTTTTTCCGCGTCGATCCTCACAGTAATATGATATACCGGGAGATCCCATTCGATCCCATTAATCTCCCAGGGTGTCCCAGAGATGTCCCAGGGATATCCTAGATATCCAGGATATCACGTTTCTAGAATATTTAAATGTCCCAAGTAGGATATAATTTTTTTATGTATCCTGTTTAGGACAGGTGTGTGTGTGTGTGTGGGGGGGGGGGGTCTCGACTCTTCTAGTTACGCCTCTGGGTAATTATTACGCGAAACTGAGTAATAATCTGTAATAGTATTGCAGTGGCGCGTAATATTTTCGTAATAATTAGTTAATAACTAGTCGCCTTTTTGGTTAGCCGTCTGTTGCACTGTATTTTCGTGAGTCATTTGTTGCACTTTTTCATGATATCCGGTGCCCCGCACTGTATGTACACGTGCTTGATACTTTCCTGTCGCGAGGTACCGATTGGGCAATCCGAGCTGTCTGCTGTCTACGAACATTGTCGAGCATCGATCCATTTCGCTGTGGTAGTGGTGTCTAACGTTGCACCGAAAAACGACGTGTTGTAGACTGGTGGAGAAGTTTTTTTATATATTCGTGTAAGTATAGCAACCTCATTTGGTCTTTGGCAACTTGCAGTTCAATGTATTATATCGTGACATTTTTAAACTAAAATAAACTGACATTTCTATTTCTAGTTTTGAGGTTAATGTCAGATATTGGCTTGTTGTTGTTCTGACGCTTCAGATTTCTCAAAGGCAAATAAAATGTATTCAGGGGTGGCACACAGTGGCCCAAAAAAATGTATGCGGAAACTTTAATAGACGAAAACAATTTTTATTCAATTTCCACTTTTCTTTGAATAAAAACTAATACAAAAATCTCTTTTTTTATTTAGTAAACAAAATGAAAAAAAATGTTGACTTGAAGAGTACTATGTCTTATGAAATACTTATATTTATTTTTAAAAAACCTGGAATCAGTGGAAACATTTATTTCCTTATAGAATCGAATAGAAAGTGATAAAATAAAAAACATAAAAGCCACTCAATCACCATTAGGTTTAAAATCCTGTAGAAATTCGAACATTTGGTAGAAAAATAGTTTCTTTTTACTGCAGATAGTTTTTGTGACTAACAATTTAACGATTACAATTTTTATCGTAAAATCTTTGTTTTTTGTATAAATTTAATCTTCTTAGTTGAAAATTTAATTGTTCTGTTTTTGCTTACAAATTAATTTGTTTGGTTAAAAATTTCTTTTTTTCTGGTTGAAGATTCATTTTTATTAGTTAAAATATCATGTGCTTTGTTGAAAATTTGTCGCAATTGGTAAAAAATTCATCTTTGCTTTGAAAATTATTTTTTTCTTTATTGAAAAAATAAAAGATTTTAACTGAAATTTTAATTTTTCTATTTGCAAATTAATATATTTTACGTATTTTGTAGGTGCGCCCGTATACAATTTGGTCTGACTTGTCACTACCAGTTGTTAAAATAAATTTCGTAGCATTTTGTTTTCGTTAACTTATTCTGCCTATAAACATTTTTTATTTGAAACATCAACGATTACATTTTTCGTTAGGAATTCATTTTTTGTTGTTAAAAACTGAACTACATACCTGATCGCAGAACTGCTTTTTTGAAAATTTAGTTTGATGGTTGATAATTCATCATTTTAGTTGAAAACTTTTTTAAATAATAATAAATAAACTTTATAAACTGAAAATTGAACTATTCCATGTAAGGTTACAGATTGATCTTCTTTGCTTGAATATTGAACTATAAGTTGAAAATTGTTTCAAAGTCTTTAATATTTGATGAAAATTTAGATATTTTGTTAAAAATAAGTCGCCTGAATTGAAAATTTATTTAATCTTCTTCCTTAAAAACTCATTTGTTTGGTTGAAATTTTAACATTTCAATACAAAATTTAAAAAAATTTTAAATTCGTTTTATTTGTTGTTTAAATGTTGTCTTTTGCAGTTGAAAATTCATATAGTTGCCTTATCTAATTTGTGGATGACCCCTTATAAAATTCAGTATGACTGTTGTCTTTAAAAGTGTTTAAAAACAAATTCAGAAACAAAAAACGTTATTGTTCTCCTAAGTGTAAGGTTGTTTTTATACCTAAAAGATACATGTTGATCGGTCAGAAAACATGAAAAATTGGAGTCAGGGAATTTGGAAATCGAGATTTTGTTTGCAACCCTATTTAAGACAAACGATACTTCGAAAAAATAAAATAAAAGTTTTCAATTAGTTGTAAAATAACACGATTTTGGATTTAAAAAATGGGTTAAGATGATTCGGGCATGTTGAGAGAGATGAACGACTAACGAAACAAGTGTATCAAGGTAAAGTAAATGGCAGCGTGCCAAGAGGCAGACCGCGGAAAGAATGGTTAAAATGTGTGAATGAGACCTTAGTTAGTAGAGACAGAAGAAGCCACAGAAACACGAGAGCTTGCATGAAAAATTGCATTGACGTGAAAGTAGATGCCAGGACAGAAAAGTATGGCGGCAAATAATTAATAATAAGAGTGTCAGTAGAGTGAATGACGCTGGAAACAACAGACTTTGGATACCAATGTACCGAAGTGGGGAACCTCACATAAAGACTTCGTAAGGATCTTCACTTGGGGTTATTGCTAGAGAGATTGATCAGCAACCTGGGTCGGAGCAATCTAAGAGGCCGCTCGTAATTGCAGCATCATCGCAGGAGGTTTCAAACATCGTACTATTCTAAAAATATAAAAATCCAACTCTAAACGACATGTTGGACAGTAACCATCTTAAGCCTGTGACAACATTTTAAATCAAATATAATAATAGATTTGATTAATATAGATTCTCAGGAATATTCATGCGTCTCGCCAAGCAAGGACCTTTTGAGATTTCGTATCTCTCGGTCAACATTATAAATCTTTTCAGGTCAAAGAAAATGTCGTTCAACTGGGATACAGGTAATTCAGAATTTAGGTATAATATTCAACACCAAATGTAGAGGCTGAATTTGAACAAGGGTTAAATTCTAAGAATTGATGGCAGTCGCTTATTTAAGGTACCCAGAACTTTCTCAAATTTTCGAGATTAACCATTGCATTTCAAATGCCAAGTTCGGTTCGCAGAGAACGCGCACGCTAAACGTTGTCAATTACCTGTCAGTATTTGACTGTCAGTCATCCGTTTCGTTCGAAAAGTTCGTTTGATTAAAAAAAAAAAAAAAAATGGAACCAATACCAAACAAAATTTCGCATGTAAGATCACCGCGAGAAAATCGTGAACCTACAGGACCTTCGAAAACCGTGAATATAAATAAAGTTACAGTGAAAACAAAGAATTTAAGACATATATTTCAGTTTGCGTACAAGAACAATGACACGTTAAAGAAATTTGCCGTTTGTCTGTTATGCAAAGCAAACGGTGATCATAAGGAAATAAAAATGACGGGAGGAAATACTTCAGGTCTAGCGAAACATTTGCGCAATAATCATGAAACAGAATATGAAGCAACGTATTCAAAGTCAAAGGTTTGTACTAAAATCAATTATTAATATATCTCCAAATATAGAACATTTTTCTATATTCGACATTAAATATAAAAATTTACTAGAATTTATTCAATTAATTACAAAAATATAGGACACGCATTGTCTGAGTGCAAAGATTAATAAAAGTTTACATTAGTAGACAAAAATGTTGGTAACATTTTCGTGATAAATTAAAAGAATCCCATACTTACAAAGAGCATACATACTTATTTAAATAAGCTGTGACAATAATTTTACAAAATTTTATTGTTCTGAGACAAATACAAGAGAGATGTACAAATTTGGTATAAAGCACAAGATAGAGAAAGTCAGAAGAGACTAGTTCTAAGAGGAATAATACGCTCTTTGAACGTATTTCGTATATCGTCTTGGTTTGGCCGAATGTGTGAAATTTCATTTTTTAGAAATAGAAATTAAATTTTCTTTCGTTAAAAGTCAAAAAGAAATACAGGCTGGCAATGCAGAACTAGATAAACATATTTTGTTTAAAAATTAGTATACTGCACACAAATTTTTTAAAACCCAAATATACGTTATTGTGTATTTTTCCGTAATCTCGTTTGCTAATATAGTAATAAAAGATGTTGAAAAAAAATGTTACTCAAAATTCAGTTGAAATTGAAAGGTATAGCAATATTCTTGTTTTTTCAGCGTCGCTTTTTCTTGAAACTATTATCATTTATTGGAAAAAGATTTTTTTTTATCGTCCGGTAAAAAAATCGTCTATTATACTGTAATATCGAGGAGAAATTTACTATAGATGACTGTTTATTTAAAATGTTATTATTAATAATAACAATTGCTAGTTAGTGTCACACTTTTTAAAGTAAATAAAACCATTTAGATTGCTAAAACATGATTTAGCAAAAAAATGTCCTGACTGAAAACGCTCTTTTTTTAGTTGCTTTATGATATTGTTAATAAAAATTCAAATATTTAACATTTTTATTTTTCTGCTGCTAACTAATGGTTATTTTGAACTCTGTATACTACTTTTGCGAGATATTTAGGTAGTTTTATTGAAGATAAAGTTTATTGTTGCGATTGAGATGGAAATAATTGTTTATAACAATTGGTTTAAATCTTAAACTGAATATTTATGTTCCTGAAATGTATCTCTAATAATGCTGATAACGTCAGTGATTTTTTAAGTCTTTTCTTCGGAGAAAATCAATCATATTCGTAAAATGTCAAATTTTGACGTTCTATTTGTTTGAATTATAAATTCAACAAAGGGACATTTAAATCGGGCCTGAAAAGGTTCTGCAGGATTTAATTCTGAGAATTGCTGAAGAAAACTCCATTACGAACCGATACGATACTAAACCGATCCTGAAGTCTCAGCAACCGATTTCAGTACAAGGAAAAACAGATTTTCCTATAAGATACCGAGACAGTATCGTATCGAACCCGTCGTCCATATATTATGTGACGCTTTTTAGGAGGGGGGGGGGGGTAAGACAGGTTGGTTATTTTAATTAAATGATTGTATAACAAATGAGCAATTGTGGATGAAGAAAGCCTAATTGCAAGCAGTCTTTACTAAATTTTTGTCGGTTAAATTCATAAGTGAAATTAAATTTTTTAATTTCAGAAATGCATTATTATTATTATTATTACACCATTAAGCCGTTTCCCTTTCGGGGTAGGCGTGACTCACTCGGTAGGGAGGGGAGTAGTGTGAGGAAGGGGTTATAAAAAAATTTTAAGATGATATGAGAAAACAATAAAAAGTTATGTATAAATAGCTGGTTGTTAATTTCGCAAAAAAAATGGTTAATTTTTCCTTTAGAAACGCATAAGATGGTAATAATTTGAGTTTAAAAATGATTGATTTACATTATTTATGTAAAAAAAAATTATCTTTTGTCATTGGATGACTTTTTCTGCTTTTGCATTTTGTGTAACTATCACTTAAAAACTTTAACTCTGAACTTCAGGAACCAGACAACGGCGAGAACATCTGCAAGGATCAGACTGATACTGGAGCTGCTACTATGGCTGGTCTTCAGGTGAGTTTTTTTGGAAATATGTATTACCAAAAATGATGGGAAAAAATCTTCATAGTCAGAGGGTGTGACACCATAGCAGCCAAAGTTAAAAAATTAAAGTTGTTAAGGAGAAACAAAGTACGCTCTCAAAAATGAGACTATGAGATTAGAAAGTTACGATTAAGAACGGAAGTGACCGTATTTTTTGTATTTCAAATGAATTAATTTTTAGGTAAATTATAAAGAATGTGATATTTTAACAAAAATAGTATTGATCAGAGAATATAGTGAAAAAGTTATAATTTTATAAAAGGAGGCCCCTTTTCGACCCCCTTCAAAATTGACCCAAAATGGGATAGCATCACTGTCTTAGGCTTAGGCAGCTGCAAGTAATGTTTAAGAAGATTCATGTACTACACCATGAGAAAATAAGTGCTGACGCTCAGATTGGAATCGAATAAATATTACTTCCAAGGGTTTAAAGAAGTGATTTATCAGTTTTTTGTCAATTTTAAAGAGGACTGAAAAGCGGCTTTTATTGGCCCTCCTTATGTCATTAAAATGTCATAAAAAACATGTTAAAACTTTTTTAATGCGTAAAATATCACAGTGGATCAAATTTCATTTGTTACTTTTTAACATGAATTTGTGACATTTATGTAAATTTTTAAGGAATACTATTTTGGTTCAAAATACTACTGTCTTCGTCAAATTCGCGTAAAAATGACCTCATTTTTTTCAAACAAGAAATTTTCTTATTAAAAAAATAACATGTGTTTTAGCCTAGATCTAAATTAAGGACAGACCTGGTAGTATTATCCAGGTGTTGTTTTTAAAAATCTATTAAATCATGGAAATTGATAGAGCGGCTGAGATTTAAATTCCAGAACTTTTCAGCAACCATGCTTAACTTTGATAATTAATTTTAATTTTGTTACCACATAATCTACACTGTTAAAAATGTTTAGAATTCTACAACACTTCTCCAATACAAGCTTAAGCTAAAATTGCAAACAAGATATTGGAATGACGAAATTGCAATACATGTATTTTAAGTGTTTAATTCGTGAAGTAAATTACGTTTCGGAAATAATCTTCCACTACATTTACAGGAAGTTTCCAAAATAAATTTTTTACAGTGTGCGGGTACTTATAACTTTACTATTGTTTCTAATTGTGTTTTTCTTTCCGTTTTATTGACAGACAAGTGGTGATGCTCTGTGGGCTATTTTCGAGGGAGAATCTGCATTTTTCCCTGAAGACTTGAAGCTTATTTTGAAAGCAACAAAATATGACAACTTATTTTCCCTGGAAAACTTTACTGAAAAAGACAAGGAGAAAATTGAAGTATTTATGCAAACCATCTTGTATCAAATCATCAAGGAGAAAGATCGTGAACTGTATTATGGAATTTTTAAAGACCATCCTGAAAGGTTTGTGTTTGTTGGAGGTCACGAGCAAACATTGACTGCAATGATTAAATTGGCCAAGAGGGTAGCTACTTCACACAGATGGTTTAAAGACCCGGCTTTTGTTTCTACAACTTCCAGAAAATCACTGGAACAATCTAATGCGAAGCAAGAAACTGATGAAGAGAGAATACTGGCTTTGAAAACTACACTGGATACCAATGTTAACAAGTATATCCAAGAAAATTATTCGGGTCAACCACTCGCTCAGGTTTCAGCCAGGGTAGCAGCAGATGGCCTTGGTTCATACATTGCTACATTGGGGTGTCCTTTTGCCGACTGCAAAAAGTTAACAAAAATTACGAGAAACAAGACCAGATGGAACACATCTAACTTCTATGCGCATGTAAATACACATTGCTCGCAAAAGAAACAGCCGAGAGGTACTGTGAATTTAGTGCAAATGCTTTATCAGCTGAAAGAGCAAACTTCAGAATGTCAGAATAGTGAAAACAATTTGAAGGGAGAAGATCCGAAGCCTAAAAGGAAAAAGAATTCTGACGCCTCATCTGGCGAAGAAGGATTGGAATCTTCTCGTATACATGTAGGCCCAAGTTTAGCGAATGAAGATTGTGGATGGTTGTTTGCCCAGCAAGCGACCAATATGAGTATTATAAAGCAAGAAGAAGAGGATGAAGAGGATGAAGAGGATGAAGAGGAAAATTGCAGAATGGAAAGGAATCATGAAGCCGAAATTGTCACTGGAAGTCTACCAGACGCTATAAAAGAAACGAATCCACATTCCAGCAAGGCAGATTGGAATTTTCCGGATGTGGAGAGAGTGAGCGAGTGACAACTCTTCTCCACAAAACAAAAAATTTAGATCAGTTAAGTCGCTCCAAACTTGAGGAAAGGAAGCATGTGATTGTTGCTCAAAATAGTCAGCAAACCACTGAATATGTACAAATTTCGAATGAAATCGACGTTCTTTTAGAGGAAAAGGACAAACTTGAGTTTCTTATTTATTTCATAGAAGGATTAGAAGTAGAAGTTTGTGAAAAAATTTACTATTTATACATTTTCTTAAATAAATTAACTATACTTACCAGTCTCTCCTACTTAAACTGATGGATTTAATTATTCATTTATTTTTATTCTCTGTGATCATTTTTGCATAACTTGAATTATTTGCAGAAAAACTGATACGCTGGCATCATCAATCGGACGCTCTGCGCGCGTGTAGTCCTTCGATTTGAGGGATGAAATAATTTTTAATGCAAAATAAAAATTTCAAATATCAATGTTTTTCAGGCATTTTTGTCTTTGTTTTCAGGTAGTTGTGCCAAAAGTCAGATATTTGAAAAAATAGTTTTTCTATGATTTTAAGAATCAAAATATCATGAATGATGTCATTCCAAATAAAAACCATTACTTTTAATCCTGTTTTTTGCAATTTAATTTTTTCTGACCATCGGTTCTTACCGTTTTTTAAAAAGTGATTGTATTTTAATAAATGACGACTTAGTTTTGCCGGGAAAACATTCTTTACAACTCTACTGTTTCCAATTTCGAAAGTAAATTTTTTTATGGCTTTTATGGCTTCTTCTATCGTTCTAATTCGTTAGAACAATTTTTTTAAACAACCGCATTTTAGATAATGTAGCCAGTTTTAAAATTGGAAAGTAATCGAGTGGTAGAGAATGTTTTCCTGAAAAAAGTGGCCGTCATTTATTAAAATGGAATCATTTTTCAAAAATTGGTAAGAAGCGATGGTAAGAAAAACTCAATTACAAAAAAAAACATGATATGAGAAAACTCGAAAATATTTTTTAAGATTCAGGATATTTCAACAAAAAAGTGTGATGCATAATTGACATTGCAGTCAAAAAAGAAATTTATATTCAATCATAAACAGTTGAATTCATGCAAAAAAGACGAATTCCCAACAAAATAATCTTCAAGCAAACAAATTAATTTTACCAACATGGAGGAATTTACTACAAAACAGTTTAATCTTTTAACCTAAAAATATGTATTTTCAACAAAAAGGTTAATTTTCAACTAAATTGTTGAATTATCTACCAAGAAAGTTAATTTTCTGCTAAAAATATATTAATTTTTAGTTAATATACTCATAATTACATTTTCAACTGAACAAATTAATATTCAACTAAAATGATGAATCTTTAAACAAAAACTAAGTTTTCAGCACAGTTGTTTAAATTTTATGGAAGTAATTAAATTTTTAAACAAAAAAAAATATAAATATGAATTCTCAATGCAAATTGTGATAATTGGTGCTTATATCGAAAAAGGTTTTAATTTTTAATAGAAAACAGACGAATTTAACCAAAAAGATTTATTCTCAACGAAAACATAATTGATATTTCAGCCAAGAAAGAAAAAACTTTCATCCAAAATATAATTTGAGAGGAAAAATCATTTTTTGATATAAAAGACAAATTCTAAATTACTGTTTATATTGAAAGTTTATTTGTTTTTATGGTTGTATGAATATATTTTACCTAAGATTCTCAAGCAATTTTAGAACGATTCTTAAGAGATTTCAGAAAAGCCTGAAAAGAAAAGCCTTTTTAATCTTGAAAAATTGAAACATTTTTCTTTAAATTATTAATATTAGATGTTAATTTTGTTTGTCTACTGGTCTATATCAATATTGTTAAAATATTGATAAATCCTAAGATTGTG
>JAAAKG020147445.1:0-10456 GCA_010014905.2 Druon quercuslanigerum
TCCGCCTTACCCTCTGTTTCCAGCGAGCATTCCCCTATCCGCCACCTGGGGACGCGCCAAGTAGGGGTATCACCTTCCCTTCACTACAGACAACTTGGTACTTGGGTTTGTGCCAATTGTTGTTGCGATTGAGTTGGGTATTCATCCAATAACGCCTGCAATTCCCCGTCTTCGAAATTTTTCGCTGCACAAAGATGATCATTGTCTGTTAAATCGAAATCTGCACATTTAAATTGACGAAATTATGTTTCACATGTTCTAATCACTGGAGCATGTTTACCATAAGTTTCTATCAGCAATCGTTGAGCTTCAATGCTTTTTTCTCTTGATGCAATAAGAAATGCAACGAATGCCGCAAATGCGATTTACATGGAACGAAATAAAAATTATTCCTTAAAAATTTTTTAACCCTTATAAGTACCATTTAAGTAGAAAACGTAATACTAACACTGGGTAAATTCACACAACTAATTGGTGCTAAAAATCTAAAAAAAATTCGATTTATTATTTAAGAATTATAAAAGATGATATTTTAGTTTTTGTTACGAAAATGAACTGTTTACATTTTTTCAAAACAGTGACGCTAGAGCATCCAGAGAACCAGCAATCCTACGGTCTATTTTCCTGTATGATTTACTCTATTGACTTCCTTATAAATTTTTGTACCTTTCATCCGCCAAAAATTCACACTTTTTTTACCTCCAAATTTTTAGTTTAATTTAAAATCGCTGTTTTCCAACTTCGCTCTGTTGCAACATCCAACTTTCCATGGAAATTAATATTTTATGTAACATAAACAATTTTTATTTCTTACAAACCACAAGGAAATTATAATTAACACTAAAACTTACAAAAAGCGAATTTTTTATCCGTTGAAGCACTTATTTCTTTTTAGGAAATTTAAGCAGATTTATTTTAGATAAGCACAATAAGAATAACCAATCCAGTTGTCGACGCGCGGCGGATTGAACACGTCCAAGCTTACCCGAATGACGCGATCATTTTTGAAGCGACAAGCTAGTGCCAATCATTATCAGTTTTTCGTGTTTTCAATTCAACTGCTCGTCGATATTTTGGATGTATAAATTAAAGATAAAAAAAATTCAATTTTCATACTCTATAAATTTTGATAATTATTCCTGAAACAAAATAGATAAACCAGTGTATCTACATTCACAAAATATATTTACTTCGTCGAAATTCGATACATTCTTTATTATAAACTGACTCTGCGATTACATTTGATTCACCTTTAGTTTGGACCAATATAAAATTTTTTAATTCGCTCGAAAAATGTTGAAAAATTTCTGTATTATACTTTACAGATATGCCTGCAACATTACAACCAAAGGGGCACTTTAACGCTTCAGCTTGGCTGTCACTGACAAGAGAGCATACGGGTAAGTCTATTATAATTTTTTTAAGTAAAAAAAATTGCTCTGATTTGGTAAAAAATCTGAGGCCCTTGAAGCCCTTTGAATGACGTTTTGAATTTTATCATCAAAATTCATCAACTTTTAACTTTTATATAATTATTGAACATTGAAAAAGTAGATTTTTGATAAATGGTGTCTTACTATCTTTACTCTATCAGAACATGCTTAAAAAAAGTAAAAAAAATTTTGTTAATATAAAAACATTTAATAATCAACACAAAGTAGTATATTATGTATAAAAATAAATCTGCATAAAAAACCCAGCAAAATTACAATTAGCGCCAAAGACACGCAAAACCCTTTTTTCACTAAGGGGATTCCTTAACTATCAGATAAAAAAACGTCGGTTCGGGAGACCAAATCAGCCAGATCAGCCGTTTAAATCTACTTAAGAGAGTATACTTTATAGATGTCTTATCCTAAATGCGGCTTTGTGGCGTACCCAGGTACGTTTAAGTCTCCCCGGAGCACAGGTGTCGTATAGCGCTTCTATCGACGAGCTCAGGGTCTTCAGAGATGCCATTAGGATTTCCTCGCATCAAATAAACCTTGGTTAAATTGTCTAAGCCAAATTCCATTCCTATTTCCTTAGTGTATCGTTCGACAATCCGTAGAGCTATATGTAGTTGCTCTTTATCTTTAGAATAAATCTTAAGATCATCTATGTAAAATGCATGGTTGACCTTATGCTTTTGATTTGCATGTTAGCCGCAAGGTACCCCTGGAAATAGCAAAGTGCTATAAATAATGGCATAATGTGATGCCAAATGATAGTGGGCCCATGAAGTCGCCCTAAAATACACCTATTTGGAAAGTGACTTTGTTAGTTGTCACACGATTTTTTCCAGATGAGATAGTAAATCTGGTATTCGAAAGGGGCATTAATTTCTCTGTGCACCTCGCGATTTGCCAATGAACCTGTAAGCTTTCCAAAAGACAGAAGATAAGTGTATGAAAGTTCGAATCAAAAGCTTTCCGGTAATTAATCCAGGCCATCAATAAGTCACGCTTTTAGAATCCTGCATCTTTGCAGGCATATCTATCGATAGGCTGGTTCTTCTGACATTCTGCTACGCCTTTCTTTGAGCCGCGTCATTCTTTGGGTCGGCTAAGGTGCACATTTTTGGCAGGACTACTGTGCACCCTTCCACCAACCAATTTCGAATGGGCTCTTCCGACTTCAAATATAAGGCAAATACGGGCCAGATGGTGGTGGATCGAAGAAAACTCCTTCCACCAGATGTTCTTGATACCATGTGGTCCTAAAGCGGAATAGTTCTTCATGCCTCTTAATACTTTTTTCACCTTCTCGGTAGTGATGGTTGGGCATTCTTTCTGAGGTGTTGTAATGTGAGCATTACACAGCACTTAGTAGACTTCTCTCCAAAAGACTTTGACCTCCTATGGTTTGGGCGGGTGGTCGACAGCAACTGGAAAGTCTTGGAAGAGTCGAGATGGGTCAGAAAGAAACTGTTGTTTTTTTTGCCCCACCTCTCGCTCCGCTCTTGACTTCTCTTAGCGTCAGATAGTATTCGCATTCTCTCAACAATACGATGCCTGATGGTCAAGAGCTTTGGCTTGTTAAATGTGTGATAACGGACCCGGAGTTTGCGCGCCAACTTTTTAAGCTTGGCGGTAAAATTCCTGCTAGATGTAATATAGCCAATCACTGAATGCGGGGCGCGTACTGTCTTTTCCAGCCTATCTGTATAGCGAGTTGATGCATTCATCTTTTGGCCTTATGATGGACCGTTGCTTTGGTTTTGTCGTTTCCATCGTCTAAAGCTCTCGCTGTATTATACACACAAAAATTGATAGTCTAGAGGTCGGATTCTCCCAAAAATTCTTCATGAACCTATTTATGTATTTCAGGCAGATCTTTAGACTTGGAGAAACCTGGGTGTTGATGTTTCTCTGGGTCATAAAGCATCACTCGTCCTCTATCGGTAGCCTGCCTGTCGTTGGTTTTGTCAGCTCTGTTTCTTTCCTGCCGGCTTGTTTTGGCTGTGGTAGTGTAGACGCTCCCCTTGTATAGCCTCTTTTTTGGAGTACCACGGCATGGTTTCGCAGACGTTGACGCGTAAAGTGTGACCGCTCTGGGGTTTTCTGGCACCACAGAGCATGCAGTCGTGTTATGTAATTCTCTCGTTCGTGGGTTACACTCGTATCGTAGCATTCTAGCAAGTCGTGTTTTTGTCGCTCCCTCCACATAAAAGCCCCAAGATTCCGTCGATCTATTGCATTGACTCCATCCGCATTGGCTCCCCCACCTCTAAAGTGGTCGGTATTGTTGGTCTACCCATTGTCGGCAGCCCTGCGTATTCTATTGCTTTGAACCGCACTCACTTCAAGCAGGGATAAGGCCATTTAGATTTCAAAGCGGGTTTGACACCTCCGCTTGGGGGTTAGTTCCTTCGGGACCATCCCTGGAAATTTGCACCACAGTTTTGGTCCACAAAAGTGGACCGCAACTAAAAATATTTTAAAAATTTTTGTGACTATAACATTTTTCAACAATGTAACAATTTTCTACTGTAAAATCGATATTATTTACATAAAACACATCCATTCAATCCACTATTAAATCCAGTATTAACACGGTCCAAAGATATTCACGACCCTTTTTCAAGAGGTAGCAGCCAAGGTTCTGGTTCTTAAACTAATTTTTAGTGTATTATAATTTTTCAAACTAACAAAAAGTTGTTGGGAATCCGAAACAATCTAAATTTTAGTTTAGAGCGCAAAAAAATCGCTCTCACTGAACGGCGTGTGCATTAAATTCGGAAATTAATGTATCGTCTGTTTCAAGTTACTGGTATGTATGCATAAGAAAAATTCCTATATTTTTACTTATACAAATAGACAATGCGATGTCATAATAACATAATACTCTAAAAATACATATAGAAGGGTGTCTGGATCCTCAAAATATATCTATTTCCTCGGAATTCTGTACCTTGGTTATTATTGACTGACTTTGGGTTTACAGTTGAACTATTTTTAGTAAAAAAAAAAAAAAAGAAATTTTTGGATTCGATACAAAACTCTTAAATAAAAATTTCTATAATAAATTCTACAGATATACGCACACCACGAGCAGGACACACTGACGCTTCATTAGGGCTGACAATCAAAGGAAAGCAGACGCGTAAGTATATAATAATTATTATAAATTAGAAAAAATTGTTGCGATTAAAAAAAAAAGTTGAAATCTTTGGTACCTATAAACCTTTGAGAAAATTTAAATTTTCACCAGAATCTTCAAGGAGTTCTACGCCAGGTAGAACAGACTGTGACTCACTGATTTTTGCGAGCTCTCGGTTGCTCTGTTTAGATTTATTTAAAGAGGTTACAGATGTTAGGTTGCCGGCAGTGCAGCTTCGCGGACTATAGCGCTACTGTTTTAACCCTGCTTTTACTCATCTTGAAGTACTCGCCAGAGTGAAATTTCCTAAGTTTCTCCAAATCTGAAGTTTATTTGCTGCCCACCAATGAGATTAATTCCAAAAAGGCGATACACCCAATAGAAATATAAATGGAAACACATCAGCCTAAATTAATTTATGAAAATATAAACCTTTCCAACAAAGGAGTGTCTTGCGATCCCTAAAGTGCAAGGCATCTTATCATTTAATATTTATGATTGAATACTGTGCTTTGCTAAATGTGCATCGTAAATATTAAAAATGAACAATTCGTTTCTAATTATTCCTACAGTGTCAAGTGCGTCGGGTCTCCACGTTCCGAACTATTCAACTATAATTTTTCCGTATCCTGGAGGTTCTCTTCGCCAGAGTGAACCTTCCTCAAGTAAACCCAGCGGATCATCCCACCAACATGAGATGCGTAAGTACATTTTTTACGTAACTAGTTACACTTACGGAATACTAACAAAATTTTAACTTTCTGCTTTGCTTTTAAAATTTACAAAACAGGGCATACCTGAAATATAATGTACCTATCTTCTCTTATGATATGAAAGCATTAGTATGTATGACAATAGAATGTAATAATATCGCTATTTTATTTGTGCTTGTAAATTTATTTCTTTAAGTGCAAATGGAACTATTGGATTAATTAATTCAAATTTACCACTGGATTCCTCGTTAAAAGTTTCTCCAAGAATGACCATGACCTTTTTGAATAGCACATTGTGCATCGTTAAAAAAAAGCATGTGAAGCCATTTTCCTTCCCCCTTTCCCAATCCTTTTTACCGTTTTTCTTTCCCATTTTTATTATTTCCCCTTCATTTTTACCGATTCCACTTTACCGTGTTCCCTTTCTCTTCCCACCATTTCCCGCTTCTTTATTTCCCTTTTCCCATTTCCGCCTTTTGCTTTCTCATTTTTCCTTTACCTTAGAACCCTTTCCAGTTCCTCATTTATTTCTTCTATTTTTCTTTCCCCTATTACCTTTTTCTGTTTCACTTTCCTCTTCCCCTTTTCATCCTTTCCCCGTTCTTTTTAACCTCTTACTCTTTTTCTCATGCCCCCTGCCTTTTTTGTTCTCCCCTTTCCATTGTCGCACTTTCTGCTTTCTCATTCCCCCTTTCATTTTCCTCTCCCCAGTTTCCCTTTACTTTTTTACTCTTTTGCCTTTCCCCTTTTTTTATTGCCCCGTTCCCTTTAGCCTAGTTCTTTTTCCTATTCCTTTTTCCTTTAACCTATTACCCTTTTCAGTTTACCTGACCCCTTGTAATCTTTCCCTTTACAACCTTTCCGAGTTCCCTGCACGCTTTTCCTCTTTTTTCTATTTCCCCTTTCATTTTTTCTTTTCTCCTTTCTCCCTTTTCATTGTACTATTTTCCCTTTTTTCCTTTCGTAAATATTTTATGATAAAAGCGTTAAAAGAAAAAGTACTTTAATTTACATCATATGACATTACCACTCTTTTCGGGCGTCCCACTTGCGTGCTGCTGTGCATGGTATAGCGGGCGTAAAGTTTTTAATGTGGCGGGCGTAAAGTTTAATGTTGGCCTGTCGGCGGATTGAATATTGTGAGATGCTAAATCTGCAATTTAGGTATTCCCAATTAAAAATTTATTCACTTGTATACCCCTATTTCTAGAATTCTAGAATCTAAGGGTTTTTTTAAAATTCATAGAATTCACGGAATTCATAAAACGTCCAGAAATCACGGGTTTCATTGAATTACCGGAATCCGTAAAATTCCCGCAACTCACGGAATTCGAAAAATTCACGAAATTCACGATATTTACAAAATTCATGGGATTCACGGAATTCCGGAAATTTAACAAATTCATGGAATTCACGGAATTCAATAATTCGCGAAATTTACTATTTTCACGGAATTCAAGACAATCCGACAATTCATGGAATTCACGGAAATTATGGAATTCACGAAATCCATGGAATACGCAGAATTCGTGGAATTCATGGATGTCGCGAAATCTATAGAATTCATGAAATTCAAGGAATTCACGGAATTTATCTAATTCGTGAAATTCAAGAAAATCGCGTAATTTATGATATTGACGAATTTCAAGGAATTAATAAAAAATTCCTTAGATTACATGAACCCCATGAATTCCGTAAATCACACGAGTTCCGTGAATTCTCTAAATTCTGCCAATTCCCTAAATTTCACTAACTCCTTGAATCCCATGTATTCTGCAAATTCTGCGAATTCCTTGAATTCTGTAAATTCCAATAATTCCTTGCATTCCACAAATGTCTTAAATTCCCTTATTTCAGTGAATTCCTTGAATTCCACAAATTTCGTTAATTCTATGAATTCCATGAATTCATTCAATTTCACGTATTCCGCAAAGTCCATAGATTTCGTGGATTCCTTAATTTCTGTAAAGTCCGTGAATTCCATGAATTTCTTGATTTTCTTCTGCACAATTTCATCAATCGGTTGCATTTGAAACAAATTCATTTTCATGATTTTTAATTTTCATTTTGATTTTTTCTTTCAAAAATGAATAAGGAAAATAAATTTTTTATCAGGATTGTAGCAAGGGGCGTAATAGGGAGACACTCCGCGATCGAAAGGTACATAAGGATCATAACGAAAATTGATTGAAGTAATTCAGGATCAAAATATATTCAAAAAAACGTAGTACGACGAAAAAATTAAATAATTTTTCTAAAATTGCTAAGAAGCGGTGGTCATAAGAAATTCAATTGCGAAAAACATGGTTAAAATTAATGTCTCTTGTATATTTTAATATATTTCATAAAAATTAATGTTCGTTATTTTAAATGAACTAAGCTATAATATTTTGATTCCTGAAATCATAGAAAAACAACTTTTCAGATATCTGACTTTTGGCACAACTACCTTAACCTGAGATTTCCAAAATTAGAAAATTTCGAGCTTTTATAAAATTTGTAAAGTTTTTTTTTTAATTTCATAAATTTTTGTCAAAGTATTTCACATAATTAGAAACAAAAATTTGTAAGAGTTTGATACACTTTTTTCAACGATTTTGGTTAACGACAAAAAGATTTGCAAATTTTTTAAAAGACTTTTTATTGTTAATAATAATCCTTCCAATATCCTTCCAAAATTTATTAAAATTTTTACTAGATATTAAATATATCTAAATAATTCTCTTAAATTTTTGAAATTATACTAAAATTTAACAAGCTGGATCATTTTCAAAATAACCCAATAGTTGTTTTTGAGAGATTAAAATATTAATCATATTTAAAAAAATTTAGTCTAGGCGTACAAATTTAAAATAAATTTAAAAATTAGTGTTTTTTTTTAAGAAACCTACCACAAATGATTGTCCTAAAAAGATTATCTCAATTAAGAGCGTGCTGTAAATTTTCGTTAAATTTTGTGCTTTTCTGTAATAAAAACATTAAATATTTTTCAAAAAATTGTTTTTTTTTGTGGTTGAATATTAATTTTTTACCTAACGTTAACAAAAATTGTACAGTTAAAAATGTTTTTATTTGGTCGAAAATTTAACTATTTTGATCAAAACTAATCTCATTTATTAAAAAATTATCTCTGGTTGTTAAAAAATATTCTTATTTATTGAAAAGTGAACATTTTGATATGACAAATTTTACTTTTTTTAATTGACTTTAAGTGCTACTGATTTAAATTTAAAATATGTTTGAGGATTATATTCTTTTGTTAAAATATTATTTTCTTTTTATTATAAATTAGCGTTATTGCTGAGAGTAAAACTGTTATGAGCAAAGATTCATAATTTTAAATGAAAATGCTTTTCTTCAATTTATTGTTTTTAACGATGATTAATTTTGAACTGCATCTTTAACTTTCAAAAATGTGTAACTTCCAGTTAATAATTAATCAAGTTTTTTTAAAATTCATTCATTTTGTGAAAAATTGAATTTCTAATTGAAAATTAATTTTTTTAATGATACTAGAACCCATTTCAGGTCAAGATTCCTAATTGCAACAAAATTTGTTTTAAATAAATTATTTTTTATTGAAGATTATTCTTTAACTGAAAGTATAACTCTTTCAGTTGAAGATTTACTACATTATTTGAAAATTCATTTCTTTTTTTGCAAATAGGTTCCTTTGGTAACGAAAAATTATTTTTTTTTTAGTAAAATCAAAACTATTTTAGTTGCAGATTTATTATTTAAATTAAAAATTCATTACTTGCGTTACAACTATTACTTCTGTATTGATAATTTATTTATGACAAAAAATATCAATATGAGAGTTATTTTTGTAATTGAAGATTCATTTTTTCAGTAAAAAGTTTTCAAACTTATCAAATTCACGAACGTCAATTTTTTTGTTAAGAATTGCTTTTTTTGAACTGTCAATTCATAATTTTGAGTTTATAATTTTTTTAATGAATTACTTTTCCACAGTAATAATATGCGCTTTTTCGCGATTTTAGAAAAAATAATTGATTTGTCAATATTCTACGCATACCATATGGATTTCAAGGAAAAATTATTTACATTGACCGGTGACACAGAAAGTAGAGCTTCGTCCTTACGTTCAATAGTGTTTTTTGCAATTATTTGCATGAAGAAACAATTAAAAAGTCTATTACATTTTATAAATAATATTTTTCAGAATTATGAAAAAATAATAACAATTTTAGTATCGTCATTAAAGCAAAAGATTATTTTTAGAATTTTTGAAGATTATAAAAGAATATTACATTTGTAAATCTTTCTAGAAAAAAAATGTCCGTCAAAAAAAATTGTTTTTTGCGAAAAGAACGAAAAAGCGAATCAGCTTTTTAAATTATTTCCCAAAAAATTAGCTAGTAAAAAAAATTATGAACCGAAGGCAGTCAGGAAAAGATCGTCGATTTGATTTTGAAACAACGTCTTTTTTTAGCGTCCAAAAAAAGGTCAAAATTTTTGGTAGGGAGCGATTTCGCTAAAGCATTATTTCTCCAAAGCACGATTTGTCCAAAATCTGCTAGTTTATTACTGAAAAAGTGAGCCTATTGATTTTAAAAATGGTATTGCTATCACAAATTGCGAGAATTAAATTAAATAATGATCAATTTCATGTCAATATTTTCACGGTAGATAATAAACAGGTAAGTCAAATCAAGATTCAAAGAGAATGCGCATATTCGTATAGAACCTTAGGTTACACAAAGGTAAATGATTATTCATGAATAAAAAAATTGACCAATGGAAGTATACCTACCAATGGAAGTTTAAGCATTTAAAGATTATGTTAGGATTTTTTGTAGAAAATTCGCATTTAAAAGAAAAAATGAATAATTATAACAGAAAGCTTAGAAAATGTAACGTTTTGAGGTTAGTTTGCTATTTTGTGGCCAAAAGTTTGGTATTTTTGAGAAAAATTTATTAATTTTGGAAGAAAAGGTACGAATTAGGAGATTTACAAGTTACGTTAGGGCTTTATTATAGGCGGCGATGGTGGAAAAAAGCCTACAATCGCGATCGCCTGCCCTCCAATTTTCATCTCTTCTCAGTTGACAGCGCTACGTTCGGAAACTGTAGGAACGACGAGATCACGTGACGGAAATTTTCTACCGGTATAAACATAACCTAAAATGTCGTTGTGC
>JAAAKG020147447.1:0-10456 GCA_010014905.2 Druon quercuslanigerum
AACCAATTTGTTTTCTTTTTTTCTACTATGGAACTATTATATATTTCATGGATGCGTTCTTTAATTACATTTTCAATGAAAGGCAAAGGGTAATTGTTTAATAGTAAGGTGGATTTGATTTGATCTAAATTTTCTTTTCTGTATTGTAACTGGTAATTGCAGTTAACTGTAACTTCACTAAGCTACATGCTAAGTGAAGTTCTCCACTGTATTCTGATATCCTTATTTGTTTCCTGCAAGTCCAACTTGTTCTTCATTTTTCTTTTTGTTGCATAACCCTGCTGACTAACATTGTCTTCCCTACATGTTTAGTTAGGCTCTCGATTATTTTCTGTGATCCTCATTTGCTTCGATTAATCCTCATTTATTTCCTGCGATTCTCACTTGTTCTTGTTATTCGTTTTATTAACGATTTTTATTATCGATTTTTATTACCAACTGTTTTCTGTGATCCTTATTTCTTTCCTCAGAGCCACTGTTCTACGCTAGCTACATGCTGAGTAAATCTCTCCATTGTTTTCTGTGATCCTCATTTCTTTCCTTTGATCCTCATTTGTTTCATTTGATCCTCAATTGTTCTTGATATTCATTTATTTGCATAATACTGCAGACTAACATTGTCTACGCTACAGGTTACTGTAACTCTCGATTGTTTTCTGCGATCCTTATTTATTTCCAGTAATCATCACCTTATTGATTTTTTTAATTAGGAAAACATGGATTCTATTAAAAGAAAAAATCGAGAACTTAAACTTAAACTCAAATCGTGAACTCGAATCTAATTCTACAACTGTCAAAAATCTGCTGACTCGTTTAACAGGAAAATATAGCCTGTCTGCAAATTTAAAAGAAATTATTCGTAAAAAACTGACTTAGTTTTTAGTACAGACTTTCAATAGAAAATTCGAATCGTGTATTTGTAATAAGGATGCGTTTTTTCAGAAAACTTTAATCTGGTTGGATAGTATATTTAGAGCTTTAGAGGCAGCATTAGATCCCATCTAAAAACAGAAAGCTTTATAGAATGTTCTCAGAAAACTAAGGGAATGCTAGAAGCATTAAAAGGATACATTTCAGAGGAGGAAGCTGATTTATTTAAGAACTTGCGTACTTTTGATAAAAAAACTGTGATTCATATTGCTAAAAAAAGGCGTTTTGATTGAAAGCAGACCGGAATTAGAATTGCAGGAAGCAGAAGCGGAAATATCCCAAGTTACAAATGCAATGCTATTTACGGATAACAAAGCGCTTGCTCTTTATGCAGAATTGAAATAGTTTAAAAATAATTACGAGGGCCTTAGAAAACGTGCCACTCTACAACTTCTGGAATTACGAGACAGTACAGCTTTAAGGATATTGAAAATTAATGTACCACCTGATAATGCAAAGATCTTAACATTAAAACTTAATTACGTTTGTGATGGAACGTGCGAAATATGTCCTTATCAATATAAATCAGAAAATAAGGAAAGTTCTACTTTAAGTATATTCTTGATGTCAATGGTTCCGCTTTTTCTTCATTTTGCAGACGAATTTATAAAAGCTTGGGAAAAACTTCTACATTTCTTTCCCAACTCTTGTTTGCCTATATCTTTCCATTTTGCACCAGAGGCAAAGGATAGAATTTTAAATCAACTTCAGAATTGGATAAATGAGTACCCTTCTCGATATGCCACCAGCATTTTATCAATAGCGCCGAACGCTGCACGACAGCAACTGTTTTCACAGTTTTTTTAAACTTGGTGAAAAAACTGCTGATGGGAGCAATTTTGTCTGTAATTTTACGCAAATCCCTTATCGTTATATCATCAAAACAAACAGCTCGTTCTAAACACAGCAACCTCTGATAGCTAAAATTTGCCCTAAGAAGAATCATACCAGTCCCATCAGTTTTCCGTAGTTCCCAAATATTAGCACGGTTTCCTATTTTTGTACCAATCAAAAAAGTGCCCCAAAAAATGCCGTCATTTCCGCCTGGTTAGGGCGCTTGAAATCTCTCATGCAAGATAGTTCTTGGTTCACATCCTCTTTTTTTCTCAGATTTTGTATGTGAAATTTAATAATGTAAATGTTTTTATTCAAAACAGCTTGGTCAATTACATTCAAAGATATTACATTCAAAAAAACCTAAAGAGGACTATTGGCAAGACGAGCAGGCCCTTTAGGTCCGTGTAGAATTTTTAGGATATTTTTGGCCAAGATTTTTGACGTTTGAGCCAAAACAGCCGAATCACTTACCCACAAGGTGTCACTACTTTTGACTACATACCACTGTTCATCATTGTCAACGTCTTGAAGCATGGCTTCGTCATCATCAACCAAAGATTTATCAGAATCCGAAGAGTAATCATCTTCCGCAATATCCTCTGGTTTATAATCTAAATCTTCTTCATAGTCTCCTACAATGAAATCTTCCTCTTCTTCGAACTCAATGGTAATTGGTCTAGTAGGCCGTTTGTTCCTGACAAAAATTTAAACAAATAAATAAATAGAATATACTTTCACGGACCGCGTGAATGGAAAGGATACTCTACAAAGTATCCTTATAGTATCCACATAGTATCCTTTCCATACCCTACCACAAAAACTCAAAAAAACACCAAGATCAACTTTAAAATTGGTGAAACTGGGATTCTGCGTTAAAATTTCCATTAAAAGGTCACCGAGTACTCGCAATCATTTTTTTTCAACGGTAAAAAGTTTCAAAAAATATAAGGCATATCATTCCTGTCCAGTTCTACCTACAGATGATGCGTTTCAAGTATTGCAATCAGCAGGCGTTATATGCCTTTTTTAAAAAAAAATTTATTGCTATTAAGCTAAAAAGTTACATACGAAATTAAGAGGTAGACAATAATAACTAATTTTCACTAATCTTAAAACGGGCGTTATAAAACCGAAGATAGAGAAAAATTACTCTGGATCAGAATTACTTATTTCAGCATAGTCATTTTATATTTTATACTTTCTATCAATTTCATCAACAAAGCGTGGGTATTTAAAATTGGTTTAATCGTTAGCTTATCTTCTTCCATACAAAATTTTTTCAGGTCTTCTCCTGCCAGGCATTCTTTTTCATGCACACTTGGGTTTAAGCACAGGCTGCAACAAGATTAAATATACGATCTTCAAAGAAATCAAGGAATCTTTTGCTGGCAGATATCACCCAATGTCAATGAATTTTAAAAGGAAAGCGGTAGACGGCTTCCATTTCCTCTTAATATTTTTCCCCATACTTTTCCAAGTCACGCAACACTAATTTCTTTTACACATAATTCTGCCCTATCGATTTTGTTCTTGGCTTTGTGTATTCCCTCCCCCATAAATTCTCTCTTCCCTTTTATCTTCTTAAGTCTTCACCCACTTTTCCCCTTGTCCACATACACTTAGTATTTATCTAACTCTATCTGCTAAGCTCTTTTCCACTGCCTCATCTCCAGTACATCTCTCCAATACGTGCTCCCACGTTTCCGTTTCATAAGCACATGCCCTAAACATGTTTAATTCTTTACTCAACCATAATTTACCCTCATTAATCCCTTCTACCATTCTGAAACGTACCATCCTGGACGACCTACACTCCTTTTTCAACTTTTTAAAATATTCTGGCACCCCTTTTATCTTAACCGTTTTATACCATTTATTGTACTTTGACTCCATAATCTTTTCCCACCTTTCCTATTCCTGTTTCTTGTTCATTGCTTCCTCTGATTTCTGCTATTCCCTCCCCTCGCCACACACTCTCCATTTTCTTCTAACTGGCCATCTCTTCTCCAGAGATCTTAAATATCCCTCCTCCTCCTCCCTCCTCTCCTCTCTGCATTTAATATTTCCTGGATGCATACTTGTTCAACTTTCCTTCCCTTACCACTCTTCAGTTTCTCTTAAAAATTTTTAACCCTTTTCCTCTGTCTTATCACCAATTTCATTCTCTCTCTCTATTTCTTTCCCCCTCCCAAAATCTCGACTCCATAGCACATCACTGACCATACCAGTTCACCAAAGAGCCATACTCTCATCTCCCAGTCTTCTTTAAATCCTTGTTTCCCAATCCTCCACAATTAAACCATCACCTTACTCGCACTTTCCATCCTTTTTTTCACCTGCAGATCATTTCCACCTCCTGCTTCGAACCAGAATCCTAAGTAGCGAAATTCCTCTTCCATTTCAACCATTTCCCCAGGTATCTTCCATCTGTACTTTACTTCATTCTTTCTTTTCCTGAAACACCCTTTTTGTTTCCTGATCCTCACCCTTGTCTCCATCTCTGCAAAGACTAATTTTATCTTTTTGATCAGCTTTTCGTACACCTTCCTTCCTCTTATTGCCTTCCACAAAACGTACGTATTCACAGAGTCGAAAGCTGCCCTAAAGTCAACGAAAAGAGCAATCAGTTTTTCTTTTTTCTGTTTAACGTCCCTATTGACTAAAAACTCAAAAGAAAAATATTATCCACTGTCCCGACCCCCTTCCTAAATCCTGTTTGATTGTGGGGAATAATTACTTTCTCTTCCACCTGTTCTTTTAATCTCTTCCTGAGCACCTCTGCGTGTGTTTTATACGTTATTGCATGAGAATGATTCTTTTATAAACCTCCACTTTTCTACCACCTCCTTTCTTTAATATAGGAACTAACAAACCTACTTTCCACTCCATCGGCTATTCTCCTGTCTAGTCACCTCATTCCTACCTACCAAGTCTCTCGCTTTGATCTTTCTACTTTCCTCTTGCACCTTGCTATCCACCCCTCCTAGCAATTTCTTCAAACATGCCGTCATTTCATCCATACTTATCTCTTTATTGATCCCTTTCCAACTACTCCTTTCTGTATGAATCACCTCCCATTTTCTTCTTTCCCTTATTGCTTTCTCTACCTGCTCCATATGCATTGCCAAATCCTTCTATCGTTTGGAATTAAGTAATTTCTCGTGCTCCCTTTTTCTTTTACTGTACCTTTCTGTCTATCTCTCCTCTACTCAAATTCTTTTACGATATCTCCATAACCCTTTACTCTCTATGCATTCCGCATTCCAGCAACCTCGGTTTCCACATCTCTCTTCCTCACTTGACAGGGATAGTAGGGTGCAGGTAGAAAGAAGGATCAGCTGACAGGAGGACTCGAGATAGGCCATCGAATCGAGAACTGCTGAATAAATCGAGATCTAGCAACATAGGGTCAAGACAACTTTTTGATTAATGGTGGCGGGGGTTTACGAAAAGAAAAGGAAAATGAGCAGGGAAATAAAAAGTTGCGAAAATAATTTTTAAAAAATGTGTCCACTGCAAGGAAATAAGGAAAAGGGAAATGATGATTAAGAGAACTTAGAAAATGTTATTAAAGGGTTCAGAGAGGAAACAAACAAGGGTCTCAGTGGCATGCAAAGGCGAGGGGATGAGGTATGGGAGAAGATGAAAAAAGTTAGAGAGAAGTGGCAAGAATGGGAATTGGTGTGGCGACAAGAAAAAGTTAAGGTTCGAAAGTAGTTGTAGGAGATCGAGCAGAAGATAGAGTAAGAAAGTTAGAATGTACGTTAGCCGATATAGAGAGAGGGGAAGAAGGTATAAGAGAGGGAGATAAAGTAAAAAGTTGATATCTCGAGAAAAAATAAATCTTTAAAGGGAAGAGAAGAATAGATAGAGGAGGATATGTCGTGGAATAAAAGAAGAAGAAAGAAAGAAAGAAAAGAAACACGGTATGGATAGGGAAAGACAGATTATGGATAAATGGGAGTGTATGGATGGTTTACGAAAAAGGTCGAGGCCATTCTTGGAGTAAATTTTAACGAGGAGTACAAAGGTAACCTTGAATTTGACCTTGATATTGACCTTCAATGTCATTTAAAGGTCAATTTTTTACATTTAGCTTTACCGAGGAACGAAGACGTTGTTTAAAAACACATAGTTGACCTCGAAATAACCTTGAAGGTCAAGCTCAAGGTGAAACTCAAGGTCACCACTGGATTCTTTATTAAAAGTAACTCCAAGAATGACACTGACCTTTTTGAAAATCATGAATTTTCAACAAAAAAGTTCATTATCAACCAAATCGTTCATTTTCAACCAAATAGTTTATACCTAAAAATTGGAAACCTAAAGGTCGAATTTTCAACAAGTACCGATTTTTTACTCGAGAAAAAAATAAGAAAGAACAAGAGTTCTGCATAAAAATTTAATTTTCAAATAATAAACATGACTTTCTAGAGAAAAATGAATTTTCCACAAAACTGATGTACTTTTACGAAAAAAAATTAAATGTCAGACAAAAAATTATATTTGAGCAAAGTGATTTAACCAAGTCAGATGATATTTTTAAATCAAAAATATAAATTTTTAAACAAAAATAGCTGAATTTCTGTGAAAAAGGATTTCAGTTGACTTTTCCTAATCAAAAGATCAATTTAAAAAAATTTTCTACAACAAAAAATTAATTTCCAATCAAAAAAGACGAATTTTCAACCAAAAAGGATAAATCTAATAAAAATATATGAATCTCTACCAAACTTTTGCATTTTTATCTAAGAAATGTAAAATATGTACTAAAACAGATAAATTTTCATCAAAAAACGAGAAAGTTTTTTTTAAAGTTCAACTTTCATCCAGAAAAAAT
Source organism: Druon quercuslanigerum (assembly GCA_010014905.2). Lineage (NCBI taxonomy): Eukaryota > Metazoa > Arthropoda > Insecta > Hymenoptera > Cynipidae > Druon > Druon quercuslanigerum. The sequence goes on from JAAAKG020147447.1 coordinate 6,608, forward strand.
TTCAGTCCATTTTTCAACACCAAAATAAAAATTTTAAACAAAAAGTAAATGTTCTACGAAATAGTTCAATTTTTAGCAAACTAGCAGAACTATTAACCAAAAAGTATTACTCTTCAACAAGTTTCTTGAATATTCAACCGTTCTCTTGCATTTCATCAAAAATATTTTTACTAAAAAATATGAAGGTTATGCGATTCTTTCTCTAATTTTTTAAAATTAATAAGTAAATAATAGGAAAGTAACTTGTTTCAAATGAAATAAACTTAAGTTCAATATTTGATTTAATATTTAAATAAATGTTTTTTTACTTATAAAAACGAGAAAATAAAAATACGTTTCTTTGAGTATCAATGCACAGTATGAACAATTAGAATGTGTTATTTGAAGTCAAAGGAGCTTTAACAAAAGAGAATTGACAATCACCAATTTTGCAATTATCAAGAATATCCTTCTTTCCTTTATTTCCTGTTTTGAATAATAGATACTGACAAGTTACACTTCAAAGAAGCTAATATTTCAAAAATGGTCATTAAAAAGCAATAGTAATAATTATGAATGTTGAACAAGAATATTTAAATTTTAGTATTAAAAAAGTTGAAGTTTTGATAAATTAGTTATATTTTCAACAAAAAAGATGCATTTCGAAATGAAATAATTAGTAAAAATAAATAATTTTAAATAAAAAAGTTTCCAAGTCGTGAGCTTAAGGTCAGTCTAAGGTTCTTTAAACTGAAGCAAGGTCTGCATACCTGAATCCGAGGTCAAATTCGGCCTATAATCTGAGTACATATCTGAACGATAAATTGCCCATTCTATCTATTGCTGATGTAAAAAAGGGGGATTATCAATTTTTTAAAGTTGACCTTGAAAAAACCTTGAAGGTCATCGTCAAGATCAAACTAAAGGTCACGACTGAATTTTACGTTGAAAGTTCTTGCAAGGATGGCCAACAATAGCTGACATAAGGGAATATTCAATATTGTGAGGACTTTTGTGACACCTGGTATAGTTTCTTATCATGAGGTACATTTATATCTTTCAAAGACTGATATTTTATCATCTTATTATTTTAAAATTTAGACAAGCATTTTAGAATCTCTCGAAGGAGCAAGAACGCCTATCCCGAATAAAAAAATCGCAAATTTTGTATCACCTTCGAAATATATATTTAAATACCAAATCATTCTTAAAAACGGATAAGAGTAAAATAAAAGAGGAAAGGGAACAGGGAAAGGGAGAATGAAAAAATGAAGAGGGGAAACAGTCCAGGGGAACGGGAAAAAGAAAAGGGTAGGAGAATAGAAGATAGGAGAAAGTAAAAGAAGGGAATGTTAAAGATGAAAAAGGAAAGAGGAAATGAAAAGGGAAGAGGGTGAAAAGAGTACAGGAGAAGGGGAAAGAAAAAGAGAAACACCCTGTATAGTGTCTATTCCAATAGTACATTTATATCTTTTAAAGACTGATATTTGGTGATCTTATCATTTTAAAATTTAGACAAACTTTTTATGATGTGTTGAAAGAGCAAAAACTTTCATGCTGACTAAAAAAATCCTGAATATCATATCACTATCAAATTATATATTTAAATATCAAATTATTCTAAAAATCGGAAAAGCAAAAAATTTAAGTGAAAAGGAAACAGGGAATAGGAGAAAGAGGGAAAGGGAAAGAAGAAACGGTAAAGGGAAATGAGAAAAAGAAAAGGGTAAGGAGAAAATAAGAAAGGAGAAAAGGGAAAGTAAATGGCGAAATGACAAAAAGGAGGAAAGAAAATAAAAAAAGGTGGATAGGCGAAATACGAAAGATAGAATAGTTAAAGCGGGATATGAGAAAGGGAAAGGTGAAACGGAGAAGGGTCATGGAAATTTAAAAATCGAAGGAGAATATAAGAAAGGGGAAAAGGAGAAAAGATAAAAAAAGAGAAAAAAAGGGGAAAGGTGGAAAGGGGAGATAAGAAAGGGTGGAAAGGTAAAGAGGAAACGGTAAAGGAGCATGTTGAAAAAGAAGAAAAGGGGGAAGGCAAAAATGAGACAAACTTGTTAGAATGTGTTGAAAGCGCAAGAACTCCTATAACGAATAAAAAATCTAAGATATTACCTCACCATCGAATTATATATTTATATACCAAATCCTTCTGAAAAGGGGAAAAGACAAAAATAAAAGGGAAAAGGGAACAGGAAAAGGGAGGAACGGGAAATGACAAACGGGAAGGGGAAACGTTGAAGGAGAATGGAAAAAGAGCATGGAGAATAAAAGAAGGGGGGAAAATGGAATCTAATATTTTCTAAAAAGGATTTTCGATGAAAACCCTAGAACTTTAGTAAAGTAGCAACGACAGAGACACCGAAGTAAAATCCTTTTTTTCTTAATTAGTGAATCTGAAAACATTGAGATTTGATAAAATTCGCGTTTTTTTAATTATATACGCAATATTTTTGAGGTGTACGTCATTAAAAATACGTTTAAAAATCAGTTATAATTTCTTTATTTTAAAGGAAATGAAAAACATCTCTATTCATTCGCTAAATGTAAAAATTTTAAGGGGAGCCTGGAGTAAAAATAAAATGTTTATTTTATGTTTATTTATCATAGTTAGGATCACAACAATATTCTATTATAGTGCTTAATTTTCTTATAAATTTGTATAACATTGTGAACGAAAAGGGTCTGCAACTATTATTTTAAAAGACTTTGAGATCGCCAGTTTCGCACCTACGGGAGATTCATTGATTTCTTCTGGTGACATGTTTTCAACATGGCCGCTGTTCATGTTTATTTTTGCTCGTTGAAAGCGAGATCCTTTTTCAAAAATTCCACGAAGTGAATCATTCTGTACCGTTGCAAATACGTCACCATTAGACGTTGACAATACAAATTGTTCTTCGGTTGGCATTGGAACAAAGGTTTGTTTTCCCCTAAACTTAATTGGTTTATCAAGAGGAAAAGTGTATCTTCGAATCTCGAATCGCCGTTTTGGATTTATTCTGGGAATAAGTCGAATATACTCAAGGTCTTCAATTTTATATCCCAGTATCCTTATAGAAGATGTCTTGGTAGGAGACCTGGACCTCACACGAAGAGACGTCTCGGCAGGAGGAGAAGACTTTACTGGAGAACCCGGAAAATGGGGTCTGGCAGGAGGAACAGAGCTGGCCGGAGAATCAGAAGACCTGTTGCGAGGAATGCCAGGAATAGGGTTGCCATTCGGTAAACAATCGAACTGTAAGCTCAACTCTGCAACAAGAAGAAGAGGATAATGTTTTTCGCGTGTTAACATATGGTACGAATTTTTTTTAATAGGCACAGCCACAGAACTCAAATAAGCTATTATTATATTTACCAATAGAATCGAGGATGACCGCCAATGAAAGGACGAGAGTAAAAACAACCGCCATCTTTTTAAAGTTTAGCAAAAACTAGTCAATCTATTATTATAGATTTTTAATAATAGTATAACTAATGAATATTTTAATGTTGCGTTAGATTATATAACACGCATATCTTATAGCTGTTTTCTCTTAAGCTATGGGCATAAAACCTATCCTTATCACTTATCACTTATATACTTTTCACTTATCCTTATCACACACTAACTTTTTTAAAACTGATAAAAAGTTATAGATCATATTCCACGTGTGAGCAGAGAGTGTTGTGTACATGGAGTATTTGTATAATATTAGAACAAGCAGACCAATTTAGATATTTCGAAAATGGACATTTTGTCATCTTGTTATTTTTAAATTTAAACCACCGCACGCCCCGCGCAGTTCCTTTTTCTCCTACTTACGGGGCAGAGTCAATTTTCGAAAGAACTATATCAGGGGGCCCTAAATAAGAGTTTTACTCTAT
>JAAAKG020147448.1:0-10456 GCA_010014905.2 Druon quercuslanigerum
GTTGGCCGCAACTTGTACTACGCTTAAAATAATAATCATAAATCTTCATATTCGCCCATTAGAGTTGAGAGGGCCTGTCTAGTGGTAAAATAATTGCGTACTTTGCAGTTTGTTATGATGGTAACTTCTCGAGTAGAAACTTAAATGCTAAATCGTTCCTTAACTTTCTAACTTTTGTCAGTTACCGACGCCTTCAAAGCATTTCTTAGATGCATCCACTAAGAGGGCGCATTTATCAGTGAACTGTGTGGACTGTGACAATCTAGGAAAGATTTTCGTTTAGATTTGTCCCAGTAGAGGCAGCACCTTTCGGACTAGTAAATAAACGGGACGAATTTAAATCTTTAAATGAAATGAGCAAACAATTTATAAGTAGTAGAACCTTACATAATTAAAAAAATATGAAGTAATATATTTAAGAGATTGGCAGTGGTCATTTTTCAGGTGAACTGACCGCATTAATTAATAAATGTAGAATAATTTCAGGAAAAAATGATTGAATAGAATGCATGTTGAAGCATTATTTCTTTTCTGATTGTAGAATTAGAGGACTTCTCTGGTCTTTTTCTGAACTTAATGCATATTTTTTAGTGTTTAACTGTATCGTAAAATACTCATTTATAGAAATACTTCTATAAACATTTGACTTCCCGATGTATTTTATTTTCTCTGGCCAGGAGATTGGACCCGATTAAAAACGTCGGTACCAATCCTGATAGAGTAAAACAAACTAAAACCAAAAATAGCGTTACAGACGAATTATAGGTAAACTCTATTAAAAATCATTATTTTTAGTATGTTATCAATTAAAAATGCATATAATCAAAAGTAAAAAAAAAAAACAAATATCCTCAAATTCGAGATCAGGTGATTTTAGAATTTTATTTCTAGAGATTGTGAGTTCACAAAAGCGATGAGAGTATTACAATTTTTAATTTGAATTTTTTTCCATTTTATTGCGACATCATAGCAGCTAAATTTTAAAGATTCTTTTTCCCTTTTCTTTCTTGAATGTCCAGGATTCCTTCAGATTTTTTTTTACTTTTAAATTATATTATAAGAGTGAGCATAAATTTGTCAATTGATAAACTGAAAAACTTATTGGATGAGCTCCTGTATGGAAACAGGTTGAAAATCCTATTGAGTTTCTACACTTATAATACACATTTATGCTCAGAAAGATCTCGCCAAAGAATCTCAGAGTTTAGTTGGCTAACAATTATTCAGAGCATGTAGAAGCAGATTGTTGAGCTCCCAAATGGAAATGGGTTGAAAAACAATCGTTCTTTTATTAATGCTCTCGATAAATGCCTTATTCCACCTAAGCCAGTTTTCTAGTTAATTTTACATTTATCTTATTCTTTTAAAACTGTTAAAAGGGTATTTTACTAAAACTTATCATCGGGTGAACACTTATAGGTCCAGATTATTGAGCTCCTGTATGGGAACGGGTTGAAGAATAATCACTCCCTGGGGTGTCACATAATGACATTTTCTACAATAATTGTGTAGAGTTAAGTTTTATCTTTATTTCATATTTAAATCTAATTAATTTATTAATATATGATATTATTCATTTAATTTAATTTAATTAGAATCCTCCTGAACATTCCCTGAAAGGCTCATAGATTAATTTTGCACTTAGTTCCCGACCTGTCACGAATTCACAGCGGTTTCTAACAGTGCGGAAACGCGTCCTAGCACACGCACCTGTCTCTTCGGTTGCCGATCGAAGAGTGTCCTGTCCGAATTGATCACTGGTATCGCTGGTCTCATCGCTCTCCAGTCCCGTGTCTCCCTATTTTGGTGGTGGTTGCGCACGCAATTATTAATTTTCCTTCGATTCCCACTCGTTTCATGTAATTGCTACATTCTTAAGATATATATGTATCACCCTTTCGTTTAAGAATTTCTGAGAGGTCATTCTGTAGCGTAGTGCAAATATTTTTCTCCCATTTTAAATGAGCACTACTATTTAGATTCTCAATGACATATTTAAAACTACAATTGGCTAGTTTAGGGAAAAGGACTACAAATATTTGCAGAATGGATAATGTAATCGTTAGCAAAGTATAAATTAAGGAGCCATAAACATTTATGAAACGTGAGGGAATGTGGGGTTAAAGCCGAAAGGAAACTAATTAAATTGATAGTTTAAACAATCAGGGTGGTCGAACTGTGAGAAAAATATTATAAAATAATACTTTTATATCTTCTTAGAATAAGCCTTTGATGTCGACTTAGTTTTGCAAATAACTAGATGATTAATTAGGACATTTATGTACCGCGTTTTGAGTAGTATAGATTATAGGGAGATCATAAATAAGAATGCTAAGACAGCATGTGTGAGGAATAGAGTAAGATATCGAGAGAATTGTTATACCCTGCAAAGAAATTCGGCACCAGATTAGGAACAGTCGTAAAATAATTCGGGCAACCGAGCTTAGATCATCGTTGGGTGACACGTGTGCATCTAGAGTGAAGTGTGATTGGTTTAATCGTAATTAATTATTAAGAGAAGAGTTGCGCGGAGGGTTACGATAGATGCGCGAGGGCCTCAGGAGCTCACATCGATCCAGATTTCGAATCAGATTTCGATCCGCTTCCGAGGCTGAAACTCTGCCACTCGTCTCCGCGAATCAATTCGTTTGTGGACTTAGATTTTTTCGTCTGTTTGATTAGAATTCGATTTCTTTTATAAACTCTATGAATAAATGGTTTGTTTTAGATTTAATAAATTTATTGAGTTTTTAATGGTTCCATTTAAACCCTTAATAAGCAATTTAACTTTTTTTTTAGTATTTTATTTCCGAACCAAGTGGACATCGTTGATGGAGTATTCAATTTTTTAATAAATTTGACGAGAGGATTCTTTAATCTAAAAGTGGAAAAACAACTTTTGATTTATTTTTAAATTAAATTTAAATTATATTTTCTTCAAGTAAATGATATTAAAAATTTGAGATATTTAAATTTTCGCGTTAAAATTAGTAGAAACGTTACAGTACTTTTTTCATGTGCTCTTGTGACTTAATCCAATAGATCAGGAATCTCCTGCATCATTTCTGCGGATCTGAAAGTTTCTGTAAATACAGCGAGCGATACTTGAGTGCCATTACCCTGAGTAATCGGAATTTCCCTCCATCCAGTAAGTCTTGCTTCTCTGTTTTACACTCACCTCACTTTATTTTATGACCTTTTCGTGCCGGATGTACATTTCAGTTATGCGTGTAACTAGCATCGAATGAGCAATAAGCGCATTATAAAAAAAGTATTATTTCAGCGCTAATTTCAGGTATTCAATGATAAAATGATACCGCTGCTGGTAACCCAAATTCATTTGTTGTACGTTGAAAATAACAGGATGACGCTCTTCTATTAAAAAAACACCTATAAAGTAACACCATTAAACAAGAGAACATGGATTTGATTACTAAATCGTAACTATGCTTTAATACACATTTATTCCTATGCAGAGTTAAGACTCTTTTGGTCTCAGTACATGCAATGCGTAATCGTTCAGTTGTTTGCTCGTATTACGTATTATCCTTGACCTATTATCCACATATCAAATACCAGTTAGTTTAGAATTCTCATTATCTTCTAATATATAAAATCAAGTCGCATAAAAAGCATGATGCTTATGCAAATCCACAGTTTTTGACCCATCAGCAACAAATTTGGCACACACATTCCTAGGGCTCCCAGACAGGTCGTACGAGTATGAGAGAAGGCTTTATGAGTGTTGAGGGGGGGGGGGCTGTACTACTACAGATTTTGACCCAGGCTCGGATCCAGAGAAGGGCCTTAGGGGGGGTGGCACCCAATATTTAACCTTCCCATTCACTATCAACGGGGAGATTATTAATAATTTAAAAGTCATTTCTTCGCTTTATATATTATTCACGAATATTATAAATATAATTATCAAAAGTTTAAATAGAAACCATATTGTACCAAATTTAAACGTCTATCTTCACTCTTTGCGAAGAGCGTAATGATCCTTTTTACTCCCACTGGGATATTTATGTGCACATTTAAAAGTGCGAGACTTGTTCAAAACTTTTAAATATCTTTTAAACTAAATTGGGAGATTAGTATCATCTGGTTCGAATATTCCATTAAAAATTAGATATTGCCATTGTGCGTATATGTTTATATGTCTGACGATTAAATTGCAGAAGGTGTCTCTTTTCTGACGATACTTCGTTTCCATTCTAATACACAGTCTGTTGATTTAGAGAAATTTTGTTGTTAAGATTTTTTTGTGTTCTCATCTTATTCTTAAATTTTTAATCTGTGTAAATTTGATCTAATATTAATTTTCATTAGAATGTGTTATATGTAAAATTCTAAGTCTATTAATATGGACGACCATGGGTTTATTTTTTATAATTATTTTAATATTTCCTTTCCCCAAAGCTTCCAATACTTCATGAGGTCCTGAATACTGATTTTATAATTTTTTAAATCTCCTCCCTCTAGAAGAAAAACGCTATCTCCTATTTTTAATTCTTGTGGATTACGTTTTTTCTCATAGTATTCTTTGGATTTTTCTTTTGCTGTAATTAAATTACATTTTGCTGCTTCTCGAATTCCGTGTAGTTTTGTTATTAATTTAGTCATGTAATCGTCGTATGTATCCAATTTTTCGCATTTAGGAAGAGGGTCACTGGATGGTAATCGAGCTAATTTTCCAAAAACTAGTTCATAGGGTGTACATTTGGTTCGTTCGTATACACTTGTTGGTTGGTTTTAAATACACTTGGTTTTAAATATTCTTTTAGGACATGACGTGGACTTTCGAGCGATCTATTCGATTGTGGATGAAATTCTGTAGTTTTAAATTGTTTGATTATGAATATTTTGTCCATGTTTCTCATGAGGTTGTTCAGAAATTCTGTACCTTAATCTGTTAACACTGATTTTGGTGAACCGTAAATGCATATAAACTCTTTAATGAAGGCATCAGCTATTGCGCTAGCTTGATGATTTGAAAGTGGAATATCTAAAGTATTTTAGTAAAATTGTTCTGTATTGTTAATATGTATTCATTCTCTGATTTGGTGTGTGGTAATATAACTACAATATCCATACTAATTTTTTTGAAAGCGGTTCCCGGTGTATCAGTAATTATCATTGGATTTTTTGTTTTCACTCTGACTAGTTTCTTAAGTCGGCATTGTAAACAAGCTTGTATATATTTTTGAATATCTAATTTCATGTTTTCCTAGTAATATCGCTGCCTAATCCTATTGTAAGTTTTCGTTACGCCTTTGTGCACTCCGACTACTGATAAGTGCACTTCTTCCATTAATTTATTTCGTTGCTCCTTAGTGGGATATTGCGTGACCCCAAAACAAATGATAATTCGGGTCTCAGAATCCAGGAATGCAAGTTTTAATACAGCTAGTACCTCTTTCCATGACACATTATTAATATATTTAGTTTTTGCTATACTGATCGATCTTAGTTTTAATTTTTCTACGATAGAGTGTAAGGACTAAATTGCCAATTTAATACTTTTAATAGTTTCAGTTAAATTGGTTTTATTTTCAGCTTAAGTTAATAATGCAACGCGATATTGTTGACCTTTACGAATTTCTGTTACTAATCCTTTTTGTAAATTTTTAAAATTGGGGAGTCCTCCGCGTTTTGCTAAATATACAGAACCGTTGTCTCGAGGTTTTCCGTACGTGGTGATAAAATATGCATAATTATCTTTTCTCGTGGTTAATTGGTGGCGTCAATCAATTATATTTTTTATCGGTATATTTGCTAACTTTGATGTCGTGGGTTAATCAGGGGGTGGTTCGGGGGGAGGACGATTTTCGAATCAATAATTTTTGTCCAAATTTTCGGAAATATCTGGTTCGAAGGGTTTTTCATTCATATCTTGATTTTGTGTATCTTCGGATTCAAATTGTTTACCTTTTTTATTTTTCTTCTTTTGAGATTTACTTTTCTCCTTCTCTTTTCATTTTGGTTTTCCTATTTTTTGTTCAGCAGATTCTTTTTGAAATTTTCAGGGCCTGCCTCGTCTTATTTTTTCTGGATTTATACTTGAGTTGTCAGGTTGGAAAGGGAGGGGGATATTTCGTAATTGAACTTGACTTTTAATTTCTTTTTTATTTGCCTCTTTTTGCTTTTTCAATTTTCCCCTAGTTTGCATAGCTTTCCATTTTTTATCTTGAAGCTAAATACTGCCATCTTTTTTCAATTTTTCAAATATAATTTTCATTTTTTAAATATATCTCTTAAATAATAATTTAAAGAATAGAATCTTTCATTGTTTGCATGAAATAGTTTTACATTATTATATTCATCTTCTGATTGCACATATTCCTCATTATTCACATTACTTCCTTCAATATAATTATAATCTGGTTTTTCACAACAATATAAATCTTCCAACGCTATATGATTATTATCTATATTTAAATTACCTGTAATGTTGTTTTGTCTTATCAATTTAACTTTAATCTCCTCTGTTTCCTTAAAATTATCCACTGGATTCCTTGATGGAGCGTCCGCGTTGACGTTTGTTTTTCCGGCCTTATATACTACGTCAGAATCGTATTCTGCTAATTTAAATCTCCATATTGTATTGCGTGAACATGGGTCCTTTGAATTTTGAAACCATTCTGAGGGTTTATGGTCATTGGCCAAAGTAAATTTGTGTCCATAAATGTAGGGACGAAAATGTTGTACGCCATAAACAACGGCTAATGCTTCTTTCTCATATGTGTCATACTTTTTTTCGTTGTGATTTAGCGTTCGTGAAGCGTAAGATAATAATTTATCCTTACCGATTTTTTCCTGTGACAAAATTCCTCCTATTGCATAGCCGGATGCTTTGAGTGTGCCAAATGCACTCTGCTGTTTGTCAGTCCATTTGAAAGGGGTGCATTTTTTTAAAAGCTCAGTTAGAGGGTTTGTAATTTTTGAAAATCCATAAATCAAACGACGATAATATCCAGCTAATCCTAAAAATTGTTTGATTATTTTTCTCATTTTTAGGGACGGGAACATTGTTAACTGCTTCCATCTTCTTTTTGTCTGGGCGTACACCGTCCTTGTCAATGCTGTTCCCTAAATATATTACTTCATGTAGTAGGAATTTACATTTATCAGGTAGAAGCTTCAGATTTGCATTTTGTAATCTATCAATTAATTTATTGAATTTTAATTCATGCTCTTCTCAACTGTTTGTAGTTCTGGTTTGCACCTGGAATTCCGTTTCGGTTGGGGTATTGTCCTTGATTGTATTGTACTAAGTTAAGCTCAGACTGGTTGCCGTTCCTATTTACTTGGGGCCCTTGACCCAGTCCGTCTGTATACCGCAAGTTTCTTCCTTGACCACCTGTATAGGGTATTGAATAGGAGAAATAAGTAAATAGGTGATTGGGTAAATAAATTAGACAGGCAAATTACATGTAGGGATTTCTGGACTAGTTCACGGATCTCTGATAATTCTATTGATTTCTGAATATTTTAATTTTCCCTCCTTTTTCATTCTTCTGGATTTTTTAAGCTTATTCTCCATTTTACAGATTCGAATATATTTATATTTGCAGGATTTGCATATATTAAAGTTCAAATCTCTCAAACTTAATATTGTTTTCAGTTTCCTCAGGATTTCTTAAATTTAGTTTTATTTAATTTAGTCAGGCTTAAAAATATCTTATTATATTTTCCAGGTTTCTTCAGAACTTCTCAAAAAATTTTTTTTTCTCAAAATTCAATTTATTTAGACTTATTTATTTAGAATATTTTAAATTTAATTTTTTAAATTCTTCTCAGAACTTTCTAATATCCTTATAGCCTTTAAGTTGAGTTTTTATGTTATTATATATATATATATATATATATATATATATTACTTTCTTTTTATTTTTTATTTAATAATTCCTTTAATTTAGAGGATTCTTCTGAATTTATTTTGTATCTCCCTTTGATTTCAATTCATTTTATTCACTTGATTTTGTCTCGAGCGTATAATGCTTGATTAATCAAAATTTTATTCTCGAGTTCGTTAGTTAATAAGCAAATAAAGCTAATAAAGAACATTGAGATATTTCAGAATTTTTTAAAATAAGTTAGGTGTGATTTCACGCATCATTACTCATGCTATAGTTTTGACTCTCAGCATGTGAGATTTAACGGAAAAATATCTATCAATCATAACAGGCCTGGCAATTATAGCCTTCGTTTCTGTTATAATATTTGCAACTATAGTGTTAATTGTCAGTTTCAACTATTAGTTGAAGAAACTTAACAGTTGAAATTTAATGATTATAAAAAGATGGGGCGATTTCTCGCGCCGGTTCTTTTTATAAATTTGACAAGTATGCATCTGAATTGTTTAGTACAGAATATTATAATGATTAGTATCTTATTTTATTTTTATAATTGAAGTGTTCACTTTATTATATTATATATTTCAATTGAAATTTTTTTTCTTATTAGAATGGGTTTTTCTAATTCCTAAATTTTTATTATCTTTTAAATTTTAATTCACTTATTAGTAATTTTTACGTTTTTAAGTTCTTTTTATAATTCAGCAAAATTTTTTAAGACATTTATTCTGACTTTTCTCTTGCATCAAGTTAGACATGAAAAGAAAATTTTACCCTTCAAAATTTATTTATCTCTTTCAGTTTTTATATTCCCGAACTTCTTTCTCTCAGTTTTTTGTGTTTTCCGGCCGATGCACCAAAAATTAAGTATGTGACGTCTGGATAAATATTATATTTACGCCACTCACCCAATTATCAGAAATAGGATCCTCGTTTTTAGATCAACACTCGTCGAAACAGTCGTAACAATTGACTATTCCTGCTTAGCTGAAACAGCGATTGAGGAAAACTGAGCCAGAGAAAGAGAGAGAGGGCGAGTTAAATAAATTAAATAATTTATGTGTATACACTTAAATTTAGTGATTTTATTTCATTAATTTACAAATTGAGATGATTGTACGAAATTAAACGGCATCGTCGAAGTTTCGGTTTTGGTTCTCTGATTTTTCTCCAGTGTAAGGCAGCTTTACTTAAAAAAAGAGGATGGAATTTAGATTAGTGTCAAGGAGAAAAAAGAAGTTGAGAAATTAAGTAGCGATTATTATTAACTTGGCTTTAACTTTTTGTGATGCCTCGTGCTCCAGTTCCCATAGAATTTCTTGTATCATATGGTGGAAAGATCTGGCTAACTGAAGATTCTTGTGTAAGGATGTCGATAGATCCTTCAAGGAATTGTCAATTGGGTTCTTCGATTGATAAATGGAGTTGACTGTCCCTTCCAAAAGGTTGATGAGCCTCCTAATCTTTTCCCAGTATCGGAAAAGAGACCCAAGGGTGGCGATTGTGTGCGTTCACGGGTTGGTAGCTGATTAATTTTGAGAATGATGACAGAGGGAGCCAATCACTAACGGGAACAAATTGTTTGTTGATTAAATTAGACACAACACTCTATAATTGACTGTGACAGAGATTACACTTTTTAATTACACATATTCCTTTACGTTTGAAATTTAAGAACTGATAATGACAGAATTTACTACAGAAAATTGACTGGGCTGGATTATCGCGACAGCGGATGAACTGAACTATCGCGGCGGCGAAATTTTGACTGGACTAATTAAAAATTATTAAACCAATGGAAATGAATATTCTGCTAGACCAATATTAATAACTTTAAATAAAAAAGACGAGAATACAGTGTTCAAAAGGTCGATTTCATGAAGAATTGACATTTTTGGTTTTAAGGGTAGTTTTCAGGTACTCGTTGGCGTGGGTTAGGTGTGTCCAACCCATATGTCTGATACATGAAGTTCTTCTTAGGATAAATTTATACAGGCCCCCATACTTTCCCGTTACATTTTTTGAAACCCTAAAAAAATTATTCTACAAAAACACAAAAAAGAGATTTTTTCCCATGCATTTTACATAGGAAACTTTAAGTCAAAACCGGCACCTGTTACAATTACAATAAAGAAATAAAAAAATTAGCGAATACAGCAAATTTAGGAAATGAAAAAAATCAACCCTAACGACATTTTAGGCTTTTGCTGGACTATTTTTGGGCTCTCCAAAAGTCACGTCTTCAGTGCAACGAACTAAAATATACAAAAAATTCGAATTAAAAATCATCACCTCATGCTCACCTTCTTAAGCTATACTCTAAATCATATCCCAATGTCTGTATTATTTGAAAAATTATTGATGCTTAGAAAAAGAAAAAAAAAATTCTAAATCCTGATTTAAATTATAGAAAATGTTGTTGCTCGGATTCATCAGGATATTCTATCTTCCGCTATCGCGGGTGATTTGGATTCGTGTGCGGCCCTGGCTTCCTCACGACTCGTCTGGTAATTCGAGTAGCTACACTGAGAGAGAGGTTGTACCGCCAGCGCCATCATGCTATGGTAGTAGGTAGCTCGGAAAAAGCGTAGTGGCCG